>JABUQX010079170.1:27500-32380 GCA_015478945.1 Trachelipus rathkii | reverse complement strand
TCAAAATATATTACAAACTGACCTTTTTCTGTAAAATGTGCTGCAATAACTACGTATATAACTACTTTAGGTCTAAAATTAGGATAAGCCTTTTGTATCCTAGGCTGATTTAAGCCTAATACCAGGTCAAACGGTAATTCCAGTATAGCCAAGAATCATTGTTATTATTATTATTTATAATATATTTCAAACTGAAACATGCTGGATCGGTAAGATCCTTTAAGCAGTTAAGAGGAAATGTTTCCTTACTTGTGATTGTGTTCGGAGTAATCCTTATCTCTAAATGAACTCGTATGTGATTGGTCGAGAATTATTTTATCGTCTTTTGAAATTAACTTTGTTCTTTAAACCTGTATTTGAGCAGGTGGTTATTATTATCTTTAGCCCCCAACTCATTTTAAATCATAGTCATTTTAGCTGTTTAGCGGTGCACAAGTTATCTGATTTGTATTTAAAGTGTTTTATTTTACTAAGGCTATATCATATTTATATAAATATTTACATTGAGAATAATATTAATTTCACTAGAAAAGATAATAATTAATTCACTAGATTTAATAGTAGATCACGTGAAGCAAAACGCAAGACGCCCGCAAGCGCGACCCGGTGCGGAACCGACGCATGAACCCGCCGGCGTAATATTACGCGGTCGCGAAAATATGGCGCGTTGTATTTCAAAGTGGTAGGGCATACATCCTAGAGGTTGATATCTTTTGGACACCGTCCCATTATGTATAATATTAGTTTGTGTACCGTATCAAGGTATATTTACGAACCTTATAACATGTGTGTCAAGCGCATTAGTTATTAAATCCTTGGTATTTCAGTTTTATTATCCAAACCAATGAGAAATATTCTCGATGGTGCCGAATGCAACACATGCTGAATATAGAAGAGGTAGAACTACATACTTCGATGTAATTTTAAAGTATAATAATAATACCAATACTTGAAATCCATAAAGAGAAATTACGGTTTTACAATGAGGGGAAGTATTATGCATGTAACACACAGTGTGATAATTAATTATTAAGTGAATATGTAATAATTATTTTAGATTAAAACAACTTTTTTCATGTAACTTATACATAGAGAAGATTAAACCGTAAAGACATCCTTGAAAAGGGAGGAATGGGATAACTTCTATTACATTAACTTCTACGTCGTATATAGAGTGTAACTTTAAGGCATATAAAACTTTTTTTACATTCCTTAAAGTAAAAAGATCTTAAAGGCATACCACAAAAGAGGAACATGGCCTACGTCACACCCGGAGTATTTGTTCTATTTCCCTCTATAGAAATAACTAGATAAAAAAACAAATTGGCTTTTCTTCAAAACAAATTTCTTTTCAAAACTAAATGTTTTTCAAGAAACTTTTACCAGTGAAATAGTATTTTCTATTAAATAAATTAAAAATGTTCAAGTAAGAAATAAAATGAACGATTCATAATATGGGAAACGGAATATTTGAAAATACAAAATGATGTAATGAAAGTTTACAACGGCGTATCATAAAGAAAATATTTTCGCGACCGCGAAGTAATATTACGCCGGCGGGTTCATGCGTCGGTTCCGCACCACCGGGTCGCGCTTGCGGGAGCTCTTGCGTTTTGCTTCACGTGATCTACTATAAATCTAATGAATTAATTATTATCTATTTCTAGTGAAATTAATAAATTTCCTCTAAATGTAAATATTATTATAAATATGATATACCACTTAGTAAAAAATAAAAAGACACTTTTAATTACAAATACAGTAACTGTGCACCGTAACAGCTAAATATGGACTCATGAATTTTTAAAATGGAGGTTGGGGTTAAAAGATAATAAAACACACCTGCTCAAATTCAAATTTTAAAGAACAAAGTTAATTTTTAAAAGACGATAAAAATTCGACCAATCACATACGAGGTCATATAGAGTTAAGGATTACTCCGTCCACTTCCCAAGTAAGGAAAAAACATTTCCTTCTTACCTGCTAAAGGAGGTCTTACCGATCCAGCATGTTTCAGTTTGGAAATATATTTATAAAAAATAATAATAATGACAATGATTCTTGTCTAAATGGAATTACCTTTGACCTGGTATTAGGCTTTAAAGTCAGCCTGGGATACAAAAAGGCTTATCCTTAATTTAGGCCTAAATTTAGGCCTAACGTAGTTATTGGACCACATTTTACAGAAAAAGGTCGTTTGAAATATATTTTGACCTGGAATTAGGCCTAAATCGCCCCGGGCTACACAAAAAGGATTATCCCAAATTTAGGCCTAAAGTAGTTATTTCAACAAATTTTACAGAAAGAGGTCAGGTTTCGTATCTGTAAGGAGTGCGGGTTGTTGTGTTTTCTTCTGATGGATTGTCAATTAACATAGATAATAATAATAATACTAATAATAATAAAGAAAATCGAATTATTTAAAAAAACTTTGAAATATTTTTAGTTAACATCGAGGGAATAATATAGTAAGTGAATAATTGTTATTTTTAATAAGAACTTAGAAAGATTTAATAAAATACATGTTATTTTAGCAGAGAAGAACTTATTTGTATTTTTATACTTATTACATGGCTAAGATGATGTAAAGCAGTAAGTCAATAACAAAACGTGGCATAGCGTGGTGTAGAGGGGGCTAGGGCTGCCTTACCGATTTACTGATTTATTGCTTTAAGGTACGTAAAATATATGTTTTTAATAAAATTTCATAAAATTTTAGTAAAAGTTATTTTAAAACTTGATAGTTATAAAATTTATAAAACAAAAAGTATTAACAGTAATAATAAATTCTGTTGTTCAAAAGATAATGATTGATTATTATAGAAGTTTTTAAGAAACTTTTGAAATAATTTTAGTTATATTTGAATTAGTAATATAAATGTTAGGGTCAATAAAACATAAATTTTTAATAATTATACTTATATGATGTAAGTAGGTGTTGCGTGTTGTGTGTGTGTGCTGTGTGTGTGTGTGGTGTGTGTGTGTGTGTGGTGTGTGTGTGTGTGTGTGTAAGTAAATCTGTGTGTGAGTGTAAGTAAATCTGTGTGAAAGTAAGTAAATCTGAGTGAGTGTAAGTAAATCTGCGTGTGTAAGTAAATCTGTGTGTGAGTGTAAGCGTTAAATCTGTGTGTGACTGTGTGTGTGTGGTGTTTGTGTGTGGTGTGTGTAAGTGTAAATGTAAGTGTCTTATCGGGTAAATGTAAGTTGTCATATGAATGTGGGTGTATAAGATCATAGTTGAATGTGTGTATAAGTGTAAGTGGGTGTGTGTGTGTGTGTGCTGTGTGTGTGTGTGTGTGTTGACCGCGTGTGTATAAGTGTAAATGTAAGTGTCTATGGGTAAATGTAATGTCATAGTGAATGTGTGTATAAGTGTCATATTGAATGTGTGTATAAGTTTAGATGTGGGTGTGGTGTGGTGTGTGTGTGTGTGTGTGTGTGTGTGGTGTGTATGTGTGTCCTAAATAATAATAACAATAGGCATGAAGTAAATAACACTAAGTATAATAATAAAAATAAAAATAAAAAATAAAAAATAATAATTAAAAATAAATAAAAATTAATAATAAATAAATAAAAAGTAATTAAAAAAAAAATAAAAAAACATAATGTTAATAAAATAAATGAGTTAAAGCAGTAAAACATATGAGTTAAAAGCAGTTAAAACATATGATTAAAGCAGTAAAACATATGAGTTAAAGCAGAAAAACATGAGTTTAAAGCAGTAAAGCAGTAAAAACAAAAAGCATACTAATCCCCCCTTTTGGTTTAGGTCACACCTCATTGATTTACTGATTACTTGCTTTAAGTATTTAATAGTTAAAAATAATATGAAGTTAAAAGCAGGTAAAACATATGAGTTAAAGCAGTAAAAGCAGAAAGTTAAGCAGTAAGCAGAAAGTTTAAACAGAAAGCAGAAAGTTAAGCCAGTTAAAGCAGAAAGTTTAAAGCAGTAAAGCAGGAAAGTTTAAAGCAGTACTAAGCAGAAAGTTAAACCAGTAAAGCAGTAAAACAAAAGCGATACTAATCCCCCCTTGGTGTTGGGTCACACTTTACTGATTTACTGAATTTACTGCTTTAAGGTATGTAATGTTAATAATATATGAGTAAAGCAGTAAAAAGCATATGAGTTAAAGCAGTAAAGCAGAAAGTTAAAGCGAGTAAAGTCAGAAAAGTTTAAAAACAGTAAGCAGAAGTTTAAAGCAGTAAAGCAGGAAAGTTAAAGCAGTTAAAGCAGAAGTTAAAGCAGTTAAAGCAGAAAAGTTAAAGCAAGTAAAGCAGTAAAACAAAAGCATACTAATCCCTTAGGGGTTAGGTAATGATGATTTGATTTTACTGATTTACTGCTTTAAGGTATGTAATGTATGTGAGTTAAAGCAGTAAAGCAGTGAGTTAGAGCAGTAAAGCGCAGAAAGTAAAGCAGTAAAAGCAGTAAAACAAAAGACATTTACTTAATCCCATTAGGTGTCTAGGAACATCCCTATGATTTACTGGTTACTGCTTAAGGTAGTAATGTTAATAAAATGTTGAGTTTTAAAGCAGTAAACAAATGAGTTAAAAGCAGTAAAACAAGAGGTTAAAGCAGTAAAGCAGTTTAAAACAAAAGCATACTAATCCCTTTGTTTTTTGGTAACACCTCTATTGATTTACTGATTTACTGCCCTAGAAGTATGTAAAGTTTATGTTTTTAATAAAAGTTCGGGTATTAGTAAAAATAAAATATATATTATATACACTCTGGATTTTTTCTTACATACAATTTTTAAAAATTTATAAATTAAAAAAGTATTAATGAAAAAAAGTATAAGTAAAAAATAATGTTAATTAAATATATTGTGTTAAGATAATACGTTGTAATGAGTTACAGTTTTAGGTTCGCG
>JABUQX010079170.1:0-22500 GCA_015478945.1 Trachelipus rathkii | reverse complement strand
ATATATATATATACTATATATATATATATATATATTATATATATAGCCAAGGTAAAGATTGATAACAAAAAATATTTTGTACGATTTTGGTACTTTATTAAACTATTATATCGCAGTTTAATAATATATAATTTTTTTCTAAGGGCAAATCCAGAAAAGGGCCAAGGGAATATATCTCGAAAAGTGATGACACTTTCAGGAAAACAAATACATATTTGTGAGCGTATAAATCTTATTACCGGAATGTAAGAAAAAATTGAAAAGTACGACACTTACAGAAAAACAAATTACATATTTGTGAATCAGCGATAAAGCTTATTATATGTAAGTCGTTCGTCCCCCCTTGTCCCCCATCTCGTCGAGCCCCGTTAAAAGTTTAAGTTCAAGAAAACATATTCCATTAGTGGGCCTCGTAGCCGATTGGGGGACAGAGCGACGGGGACGAGAGTCCCCCCGTATCGCTCCACTAGAGGCCGAGAGAACCCCGACTTCCTGGTAATCAATGCGGTCTACACTTGGGTATTCGTTAGTTTTAGATCATAAAACGATTTTGCTATTATAAAATAAGCTTTATACGCTGATTCCAAATATGTAATTTATTTTTCTGTAAGTGTCGTACTTTTCGAGATTTTTTTTTTAGATTTTGGTAATAATTGGCTTTATACGCTGATTCCAAATATGTAATTTTTTTTCCTGTAAGTGTCCATACTTTTCGAGATTATTCTCCTGGCTCTTTTCTGATATTTTGCCCTTTTTAAAGTGATATATATATATATATAATATAAATATATATATATTATATATATATATATAATATATAGTAAATATATATATAATATATATAATAATTATATATATATAATATAAATTATATATATATATATATATATATATATATATAGAGGAGGAAGAGAGAGAGAGGAAAGAGAAGAGAGAGAGAGAGAGAGAGAGAGAGATAGAGAGAGAGAGAGAGAGAGAGGCTTAATTCAATCTTTCGTCAGAGAAATCGATATATTTGAAATCATCGATATATCGATAAATTCAAATATATTTGAAATCATCGATATATCGATAAATTCAATAGACGCCTAGACGGCCATCATTTTTTAATTTTTTGCAGTTAAAGTAAGAAGTTGAATTGATAAGTATTTTTTCCCTAAGTTAAAGATGAATTTATAAGACTTGTTTGACATATTTAATGATTAATCAATTTTACAAGCGTTTTTACAGGATTTTAAATTGAATTTAAAATTAAAGATTTCCCATAAATGTCAATAATTCCTTAAACTTAAACTTCATTGATAAAGAAACCGGTGCTCTTACTAATACGATTGAAATCGGAGGGGTTATATTTAAAATTACTTAAATTTTTAGGGGATTAACCCATATATGATATATATATATATTAATAGTATATTATATAATATATATATATATATAAGTTGATATATAATATATTATATATATAGTAGTGTATATATCAATATAGGTAAAAGTATCTTAAAAGCTGACATGTGAACCTAAAGAACGGGAGACACCCTACTAGTAAACAAATTTATATATTTTTGATCGAGCGGAAGAATTCTAAGGAGAGGGATTTTTATGTTTCATTTTAGTTTGTGCGAGAAACATTAAGATGGTAGGATATACTATAGTATACTTAGGTATAGTAGTAGTATATAATTATATAATATAATGAAATATATATATATATATATATACCTATATATATATATATATATATATATATATATATATATATTATATTTATGTGATATATACCGTAAATATATATATATATATTAGGTATAATATATATTATATATTATGATATAGAATATATATATCTATATATTATATTATATAACTTTATATATATATATTATTATATCATGTTTATTTAGGGGGCTCGAGAAGACGGGGAACAGAGGCCGGACGTTTTCCAATACCCCGTAGGGGAGGGGGCGGAGGAACCCCCGCGACACCCAAATACCACGAAAGAGCCGGGGTTCTGGAGACCCTCCCGGAGGGGGGGAAATAGTCCGACCCTGTCGTTCCCCGGAAAGGCCGGAGGAGCGGACGCGCGACTCCTGCCATCGGGGCGGTGGTCTACCTTGGGGGACACATAGTTGTCTAAAAATTAAAAATATGTACTAAAAGCTATATATAGCAAAATATTATTAGTATTAATTACTATGTAAATACGTGATAATATTTTATTAACTGATAAATCCCCATATATATGAGTGTAGATAATTATATATATATATACATCAAAACCCCTCAGAATTTCCGCTGATTTCAATTTTGTATATTAATTTGTATTTACTGTAGGTGCTGTCCCGTTCTCTAGTTACATATTGTCAGCTTTTGGGACACTGATGTATGAAAATAATCGAATATCGAATTAGATATGGATGACAAAACATCTTAACGAGGTAGTAATATATATATTATATATATATGTATAATATAGTGTACTACCTATATATAGATTATAATATATATATTAGATATATATATAATAGTATACCTAAAAAAATTATGATATATATATTTATATATGACTATAATATATAATATTAAATATATTTTATATAATATATATAGTATATATTATATATATATACTATTATATATATATATACTATATAATGTAATATATATATAATATATATATATACAAATATATATATATATATAATATGTCATATGTATAATATAATAAGTATATACTATATAGTAATAGTAAATATAGTATTATATAGTGATATATAGTATATAATAATAATATTAATACTGTTAAGTGTAAGAAATATTTAAAACGATAATATACTATATATATATATTATAGCATATGATATATAATATAATATATTATAATATATAGTAATATATATATACATTATATATATATAATCGAATCTGTATATCGAATATAGCCAATATCTCGATATAACCTCGGATATAAGTACGATATTATCTAATATTAGAAGCTTCAGACGCGGAAAGATTGAATTATTACCATACTATACTAGCGGATATAATATATGTATTATTTATATATAGAAGATATATATATATACTAATGTATAATATATAGTATAGAGTATATATAAATTGTATGTTGGGGAATGGTAATTGATAGAGTTATATATATATATACCCTACAGGCATAATGAATGTGTTATATGTTGTATCAGTAGAATTTCTTGTCTTGCGTTAGGAGTCGCTTGGTCATTAATATTTGAGCGGTTATCTCTCTCTCTCTCTCGTCTGATATATATTATTAATAGATTAATAGAAATATGGCAATGTTTATTATATAGGTAATACTAGGTTTATCTATCCTAATTATAATGTATAATATATATATATAGATTAGTTGTATATATTATATATATATATATTATAGGGTTGGAAAAAAACCATATATATATATATATTGCGGATGATTTGGTTCTGTTGGTTGTGAGTCTGAGAGAGTTATGAGGAGGATTGGTGGAGAGGATTTGCAGGGTTATGTAAAAGGAGGGGTCTGAATAGATAAACGTATGATAAGAGTAAGGTTATGGTTGTGATGAGGACAGTCCTCGGTAGTGAAGTTATGTTAGATGATGAGCAGCTGGGAGCAAGTGTCTGAGTTTAAAATATAGGTATGTGTTGGATGAGAAGGGAAACGGATATGCAGTTTGTAGTAGGAAAGTTGTGAATGCAGGAAGGTGTGGCTGGTGCATTAAAATCGTTGGTGAATGTAAAGGGACTAAGTCTGAGTGCGCTAGGAGGGTCTTACATGAGGGTTGTTGTTACCTGTGTTATTGGATGGTAGTGAGACTATGGTCTGGAATAAGAGTATAAGAATCTAATTTCAATGGTGTTCAGATGGACGAATCTTAGGGGATTGCTAGGTGTGAAAAAAGAAATTAATTAAAATGAGGAATGAACGTATAGAGAGTTGTGTGGTGTGAGAATAGGGGTTAAATGAGAGAAAAAATGAAAGTACTTTTTGAGATGGTTTGGTCCATGTGGAAAGAAATGAATGAAAAGTCGGATTGGTGGTGAAGCGGAATGTATAGTGGAGAGTGTGTTGGAACCGACCGGCTGGGAGGGGGACCGAAGAGAAAGTGGATTGAGTCGGTGACGACCGAATGTTCGGAAGGAGAGAAATGTGAAAGTATTGGTCAGAGAGCGAGAATAAGGTGGCGTCGATAGGAGAGGATTATGCGAGGGTTTTAGTTATGGGGGCATGGTTGTGACCACCTGGTGTCCAGGCGGGATGAACCGCCTTACATTTGCGGATTTTACCATTAGTGAGGCCGTCCGCGGTCCCATGATGCTTCTAGGGTGGATTTTCTGTCTGTGACGAGCTCTCACAATTAATCGGTTTAACAGAGGGCGATAGGCTGGGCTTTCTCTTCTGACGTGTTTTGTTCATGTTCTCCTACTGCTTTTTCTCTTTTCCGATGCTTGTAGCGCACCTTACCCCCAATCTTGGGGCAAAGAGGAAGATGAAGAAAGAAAGAAAGAATATATATATTCTTACCCTGCAGTGTATCGATAAACTTTTTGACACTGAATAAGAATATGTTGATAATTTATCCTAATTGTGAAAAAAGTTCCCCCAGGGTTAGACTTAAAATTTTTAATATAGTGCTTTTGATTTACTTAAAGATTTGAAAACAGCAAAGAATAATTTTATTTCCTTTTTTAAAATAACAAATAGCTCTGTACTTACTACTAAAAACTAGATAATAATTAAAAGTTGTTTTTGGATACAAATTTGATGTTTAGATACTTATCGGTTTTACAAGTTTTGCTTAATTCTCCATTAGTTTAATTCTTCTTTAAGCAATGATATTTGATGGCGGTATATCTATAACAGAATTTTCCTTGGACCAATGAGTTTTGAAACATTTTTCAGCAGTTCGGCACTTTGTTTCTTTAATATTTGACAAGAGCTTGTCATATATTTCATTATTAAACCTTTGGTTAGAAAACCATACTTCCTGCCAACCAAAAGCAATGAAAGTAACTGGAGAATCCAGTATTTCTCTCCAGTTGGGTAACAGAAAATAAGCAATAAGGGAATACATTGCTCTGGAATTCCATCGAGCACTATCAATAGATGGTAGAGATTGCCAAGTTATTTTGGGTAATTTGCAATTTTCTTTATATTACCGAAATGCAAGGTAAAGAATATAAAGGAACCTAAAATCATCCGTCCATCCAGGATTTTCCACTACGAGCATCTCTACCTCTGGAGTATACAATTCTTTCAAGACCTCATACCCTTCAGTTATCTCATCTATAAATGTATAATTTAAATTAGGACCTGTGGTATGCTTATTAAAATAGAAGTCAAGAACATGTCTTAGTATTCTGTTCAAAACGCAGTGTTAGCAGCCTATGTACTGAGGCATATTTAAACCCATTTGTAACATTTTTTGCTGTATTCTAACTACAACCCTATTCTTATGGTCAGTATTTACAGCAGTAGTATCACAAATGATCATTTTGATACTAGACTATGCATCATAGTATTCAATAATACTACGAATTCCGGCGGAACCACTTTCACATCTAACAGCTCCTAAGTTGATTTCTTTAGTGGGACTTTGAAGGAATACAACCTGATACTCTTCTTCTTGCTTTATTTTTCCTTTTCCTGTTGGTAGCCTTTTTCCATCAAAATGCAAACAGTAATCTTTTTCTTTTGTAAGAAGATTTTTTATTTTCAACGTTTGCACTTCTCCACATTTAATCATACGTTTGAATATTCCAGACTGTGAAAGGGTTGGTAGATTTATTCCTTCTTGTGCAAGAGCTTAACAAACTTTTGATGCTTCATTAGTTGAAAGTGATAGGTCAGTAACTAATGTGGTTGCCACAGACGTACAATATTTTTTTTGCCTTAGGGGGACATTCATAGACGCTTACATTAGAACTGGTATCTGAATCGGCGGTTGAAGTACTTGATGTGTCATCTTCTATGTCATCTTTTGGCACAGGTTTAGTAATTTTTTTAGTTAATCTCTTCCTTTTTGATGGATGAATCAAGGAAATTGGAGCTGGTTTATGAGTTGTGTAGCCTATTTTGCCTTCAGATTCGATCTGATTTTCATAAAGTTTCTAGTCTTCTTGACACAACCATTGTCCTTCTGGCTTTGTAATGTCAAATACAGAAATTAATTTCTTCTGAAATTCTTGTTTTGGATATCGTTGATTTCTCTCATATTCTCCTATTAGTTTTTTAATGCGAGCAATGAGCTTGCTCACGAAGTATGGGAAAACTCATTTACTTCCTTAAATTAATTAATTCCTCATGAATAATTTTAACTCGTTTTTGCTTCGATTTTTCATTATCAAGTAGTGTATGTTAACATCCTAGAACATCTTTCTTTGAAGGTAACCTCACGTAAATTTTTAAATGCTCAATTCTTGGTAAATTTCTTTTATGTCCTTTAGTCGTATTTGGCAAGTTTTTGACACAAATTTTTAGCATTCTTGTCTATTGAATCACGTGACTTAAAGTCAGCCATTGCACTAAACTACTGAGTTCGATTACAATTACAAATTTTTATTATAAAGTTAATCTGAAATATAAAGCGAGAAATTAATTAAAAATGATTAAATTTCTAACATTAAAATTAAAAAATAAGCAATTTAAATCTTAGGCATTGTTATTTATATAAATAAAGCACCAAAATTTCGAAACTGATAAGCACGTAGCACATCAACCTCTCACGACAGTCATTTCAACACTGAAAGAAATTTTCTCTATTTGAGCCTGAAATGAAAATATTTAATTGGCAGCCATGGGAAACTTTTTTTAAAGAAATAAAATATGAGCTTCACCATAATGTTTATTATGCAAACATTCACCCCATGACATAGCAGGTAGTTCGAAATTAAAAAAAAGGGCCCAATATACATAACCCTTATTATCATATATAATATATTATATATATATATATATATACTATATATATATATATATATATATATATATATTATATATATATATAATATATATATATAATATATATATATAAATTAAATTATATTTTATATATATATATATAATTATATATATATACTTATATAATATATTATATATATATATTATATATATATATAATATATATATATAGTTATATATATATAAATATATATAGATATAATATTAATATAATATATATTATATATATAGATTATTTATAAATATATATATATATATATATATATATATATTATATATAATATTATATATACTACATATATATATAACTATATATATATCATAATATTATACTACAAATATATCATATATATAATATTATATATCTATACATATATATATATATACATATATATTATAATATATATATATATATAATATATAAAATATATATATATAATAAATATATATATATATATAATATATATATATATAATATATATATATATATATATATATATTATATATATATATATAAATACATATATAATATATATATATAATATATATATATATAATATATAATATATATATATTATATATATATTATATATAATTATATATATATATATACTAATATATAATATAATAATATATATATATTTTACTATAATATATAATGGGCACGGTACATGAAAATTGCTTGGGCGATACCGGTACATCGATACTTAAAATCTCTTGGGCGATACCGATACTCGGTACTTTGAAAAAAACGTTTGGGCGATACCGGTACTCGGTATTGTATCACCGATACATCCGATACATCGGTACATTTGAAGACATAAACAAAAATGAAACTAGTTTTTCGTAGAAATAGTTATACACATCAATACATCCTATTACTGATTGATAAAGTCTTTATGTCGATTCGGTGCATTCCTTCATCTGTAACTTTAAATTGATATAAAAATTAATAATTTAAGAAAGGTAAGATTTGAAATTTGCATAGAAACGAAAGTTATAAAATGGCCTAGTCCACAGTGAGCAAGTTCAAAAAATTTCCCAGAAGTTATTAATTCGGATTACACAGTTTGTTGCATTATTTTTTTTGAAATGTTCTTCGGAATCTTTTGGAACTAATGAATCACTTTCAGTGTTACATTTACTCATTGTTAAAGTTAATTTGAAAAATAAAACTTCAAAAAATATTAAATAAAAATTACAAACAAATTGACAAGCCTAACTTTTTCAATCAACTTGCAATAAGAGACTGCGAGTTTGAAGTCCGAACGGCATAAATTTTGAATGTACGATTGCAGGAATAAACATATTGGAATACGTTTCACTTAAATGATATAAGCTGTTTTCAAGAAGCCCGAGTGCAGCCCGTGTGCAAAATCGACTCGAAAACTCGTTGAATTGAAAAAAAATTAAATTAACCAATCAGAGAACAGGAAATTTGAGTACCTGAAACGGCCGAGCGCGACCGTCGGATCAGCTGAACAAAATTGTAAACAATACTCTTATACTTATTATATATATTATGAAATGATACGATATTAGTATCCTTAATATAAAAGTTAACAAAATATTAAAAAACTTTAGCAAGCCTTTCAGACACATGTTTTGTTAAAGAAATTTGTTGTAAACAAAGTATCCTTCCGCAGCCCGCCGTTTACTAATTCCCGAAATCGAGGATTTAACACGGACGCCTGTACTGTTGACGTTTACTGAGTCAGAATGCGGCAAACGGGCGCTGGAAAAGATGCATGTCCCCTGTGTGCCCGCCCGGGCTGACAGTCGGCGCTTTCTGGAAACGTAGCTAATTGAACGAAAAAGAATTATGAAACCAATATATATTATATATATATATATATAACTATATATATATATTATATATAAGATATATATCGCTGTTCTTATATATATATATAATATATATGTAAATATATATATATATATATATATATATATATATTACAGTTGTCACCACCACTCACGGGCAGGGCCCTATTGAAGGAGGGGGTGTGTTACACCTAACAAGTCAACAACTAAAGCAAATTACGCAGATGAGTCCAGACTTAGACTTTAAAGTGGGAGAGATTAAATTAAGCAGGAAACACAGAAGATGGAAGAGAATTCCATTGAACAGATGTGACAGGAAAGAAGGAAGCACCGCAGCGCTAGCCTGGAGTTACCTACATCAACACAAAACTCATGTGCAGACACAGCACCCCTAGTGCTACGAGGGCGACGTAAAGGTGGAGGTACGCGAGTGATAAGCTCCCTCGAGCACCTGCCGCTGCGGTACCTATAGAAAAGAGATAAAGCACCAACATCGCTCCGCAAAGATAGAGGGTCAAGTGAACTGAAAAGTACAGAACAGTTTATAAGCCTTTTGGCCTTTGACTCGACCCTATCCAAAAAGCCGGGTGAAACCAGAGCCCCCCCCCCCCCAGATATGAGAGCAGTACTCCATACAAGGGCGGATGAGTCCCTTGTATAGCTGGAGCAACTGGGAAGAGGAAAAAGTCTCGCAGTCTAAAACAGAACTCCCAGTTTCTTGAGGCCGCCCTTGCAACCCTTTTGATGTGAGGTTTCCAAGACACATTTTTTTTATGTTAAGGCAAAGAATGTTTATATGTCAACAGGAGAGACGAGAGAACCGCTCGAAAGAGATAATAAATTAGAAGGTGTCTAGAAGGGAGTTTAGTAGAAGTTGAGTTTTTTTAAAGAATTGAATTTCACAAGCGTTGAGACGACCCACCCGGAAATTCTATCCAGATCAGCTGAGAATAGAATCGGAAAGATTAAGACGAGGGGCAATTCTAGATGCAAAAAAAAGGAGCTGATATGAAATGAGTGAAGGAATGAAGGGTTGAGTCATCAGCATATGAGTGGTTAGATTAGATGTGCAAGGTGAGAAGATCATAATTAAAAGTAAGAAAAGAGTAAGAGATAAGACAGAAACCCTGAGGAACACCACTATTCACAGAAAAGAAGAAGAAGTTCGCCCCATCAACAACAGTCGATATGAGCGATTTGAAAGAAAACTAACATAAGGTTAAGCAAAGAGAAGGATGGAACCCAAAGGAGGGAAGCTTGGAAGCAGTGACGCGTGCCATACCCCGTCAAAAGCTTTGGATATGTCAAGCGCCACACGCAAGTCCTTCCCGTAGTTCCTAAGGTCGGAAAACCATAAATCAGTAAGAGTGGGAAAGTATTCGCCAGTAGACCTCGAACGCCGAAAGCCACTGGCGATCGGAAAGAAGTGAATATATATATATATATATACATATATTATATATATATATATATATATATATATATATAAAGTATATATTATATATATATATATATAAATATATATATATATAATTGTAAATACCCCCTAATGTATTTTCACCATGCTAGGATACGATCCTGGACCTTAGCAGATAAGCGTGCATGTGTTTGACCACTACGCTACGACGAGACAAAAAGAGAAATCGAGAATACTTCTACTGTCCAAGAAGAGCATTACTACGGTTCCTCCCGCTCGCACTCGAACATAGGGCCAAACAAGATACCGCGCGAATGGTGAATAATAATACCAAAACCGGGGGTTATTATTATAATGGAAAATGCATAATTTTAACCTTGCAATCAAAATTGTAATTGTAAATACCCCAATGTATTTTCACCATGCTTGGATACGATCCTGGACCTTAGCAGATGACGTGCATCTGTGTTTGACCACTCACGCTACGACGAGACGAAAGGAGGAGTAAGCGAAGTTACTGTTCCTACTGATTTTGTCCTCAAGGAGATGGCTTACTATCTGATGTTCCTCTCCTCTCGCATACTTTCTGGTAACAATAGGACCAAATAACAATTTTTTTTGGTACCGCGCTATGTTTGTGTTAATAAATTAATTTACCATTAAATCGAAGGGTTTTATGATGTATAATGATAATGCTAATATATTATTTAACCTTGCATATCTCAATATTGTTTAAAGTGTGTTTCTAAACTACTATTGCTAACGCTCATCTACATCTCTTATGGGAATAATTTTATATCTATATATATTTTTTTTTTATATATTTAGTATTCATTATTTATATTTATTTATATTATATATATTATATATATATATATTAATATTATTTAATATATATATATATTTATTTTTTATTATTATTATTATATATTATTATATATATATATTATTTATTATTTATTTTTATAAATATTTTATATTAATAGTTAATAATTACAGTGAGTTGTAATTATTATGATTGTTATACTTATAGATATAAGCAATGAACATTTTTGAGCCATAGATCGTTCCTTCAAATGCACAAATAGCAAACTATAAGGTTCAATTGTTAAAATTTTATGTAGTTGTTGGGCTCTCTGATACCATCATCGCGAGAGACGGTTTAGCAACAGGGGTGGTTGTGTTTGGGGCATCCAGCCGAAACCTCTTGGTACTAAAATTTTTATTAATCTGCCCGATACAAGTTAGCCCGTTACATGATATAATCGCTTGATGGTTAATTTTATGTTTGTAGGTTGTTTTTTTTTTGGGCTGTGATTTTTTGGCGCGTACTGGTGTTGATGTGTAATTTGTTTGTGTGTTGGTTATTTATTCGCTTTATTTGTTGTTCTTTTTTTTTGATCTTGTTACTGTCTGTATGTCTTCCGTGGTCCCATTTCTTCTGTTAGGTTTACTTTTATTGGTTTATGTATGCTTTATTTGATATTATATCGTATATAAGTATAGGTTATTAGAATAATTTATTTATTTTTTTTATACTCATTTTAGTATGTATGATGACTTAGTATATGAGTAGATTTATTGGTGATTTTGTGTGATTTTGTCAAAGCGTTTGAGATCAGATCAGAGTCCCGTCAGTCGTCATACGTACTGATTATATATATATATATATATAAGATTACTGACTATCACTGTTTATGCTAGTTCGCGTTAACCATTTGGCGTTACGGGCTTTTATGTTGCTCTCTCTTTGTTTATTCCGTGGCTTATGTGCGGAGTTGTGCGGTGATGAGTCTTTTCAGTTTCTCTCTCTTTGAGTTTGGTGTGGATTTGGATTTTTGTTCTCGTATACTAATTTTTCTCTTTATCTTCTCTGCTGGAGTCGGTGAGTCGGATGTATAATTCATTTATTTCTTACATTACGGACATTCGGGTTTATGATTGTTGTGGTAATGTGTTTTTGGAGTGAGTTTCTCTGTATTCTCTAGTAATCCTCTGAAGTTTTGAACTCGAGTCTTTTTTCTTGTGTTTCTACAGGATGTTCAAAAAAATAATTCATTCAAAAATTGTAGTTATAATAAGAATAGAGAATATTCCGGAAAAGCTTTTCTTGTGAGTGTGCATATTATATATTGCTATCACCTTATCGTTAGGAGCGCGAGTCACTCCACAGATTGCATGTATAGAGTCCAATTTCCAATAGATGCATTTTTTCTTTTTAGTTCAATTATTGGCTATGATTGTCATAAACTCCATAGGAGAAGAGGAGTTGCCTTCCTTTAACAATATTTTTAAAAAAACTACTCAGTTATAGAGAATGTATGTAATATGAAATAGTTTAACTAAAATTGCACAAATATGTTGTAGTAATGAACTTTTAAAAAAATTATGATCTTAAATAGGTCGTAAGTGTTCTTAAAGATAGTGATTAATTCGAGAATTTTTACATGCAGAGCTTTGAAACTTGAATTACAAGAAATTATTTTAATAATATATATTGTAGTATATTGTATATATATATTGTATTAGGGTATTATATTGTATTTTTTATTGTACAGTAGTAATATTAAATATATATTATAGTAATATTTTGAGTGGTGAGTTGATGTATGTATCTATTTAATCTTATAGGTGGATGAGTAGTGTTATATGGTATATATATATTGAACTAGATATATATATTTAATGAACTGTATAAATTTTCAATTAAAAAGTACATTTAACAGGATAGATTATAGATGATATTCCAGGCAGTAAAGAATAATAAATATTACATTGATAGAGAGAACTAATTCTTTTATTAGTGATTATACCCAGTAGAATGTATTTTGATGGAGGAAGAAATAATGTCTGTCTTGTTTGTGGTGTTTTGTGATTTTCATGTTATAGTTTAGTTAAAATAATTCATGGTAAAGGGATCATCGGTTTTCTAATTATTTTCTGGGATTTCGGGATTCGCAGAATTTTCACCAACTTAGACAAGATTCTTGATTTGGATATTATAAATCTCTCTGAATTATTTTTGATTTATGGTTGGCGGATTCGAATTCGTGTTTATTGCGGATTTCTGTAATATTTTTTCCACTATAGTTTAGGCCGTTTGTGAGTGTGCGGTGGTGTCTCGTGATCAGAATCTCATATAAAAGTTGTCCGGGATTTTTCGTTACCATATTCTACACACACACATCACCTACATCATTTTATATCATTATAATATAATTATATTTTTTATATTAATTTTATATTTATTATTTAATGTGTGTGATGATAGTGTGATTAGTGTGTTATATTATACGTTTTGTTGGTGTTTTGTGTCGTATTGTTGTTAAGATTTTAGTATATATTTAATAGGTGAGATTATTGTATTAGTATTAATTATTTGTAGGATGATATTTATTAAATATTAGAATATATTAATTTTTTTTTATTATTATTGTTGTTACTTAATAATTTATTAATTGTATTTAGTGTTAAGTTTATTTTTTAGTATTTTTGAGTGAGATTGATATTTGTAGGTGATTATTTTTATTATAGTTTATTATTTGTTATTATTGGTATTATTTGATTTAATATATAATATATATATATATATATATATTACTTATGATGTAGGTGATTGTTATTATGAACTATTTGATATTGATTGGATCTGAGTATTAGGTACTTTATATATATATATATATATTATGTATTTGTATTTTATTAGGTATTTATTATTTTATTATTATACCTAGTGTTATTTACTTATCTTTGATGATAGTTTTTCAGGATATCTCATCAATTTCTTGATTTGTCAGACCTAAAGTTATTTGGTAGTGATAGTGAGTGTTCAGGTTTAGTTATGATTATATCTTAAGCCTTGATAATTTATACTAACTAACCTAAGATTCTCTCTATAATTGAATGGTTATTTGAATATCTCTGGCTTCAGAAGCGGGACTTGCGATGATGGATTTTTTACGATTAGTTCATTTTTAGGTGATTTTCTACTAGGATATTGTAATATGCTTTGGCTATGTAGTTATGTTAGAATATGGAGTGAGTTTATTGAAATTGAGTATAGTACTATTATTTAAATGAATATTTATGATATTTATTAATTTTATTATTAAGGTATCTTGGACCTTTGCAGGATTATCAATTAGAATATTTAGGTACATTGTTTATTTTTAGTTATATAATTTATTGATATATGTTTCGTGTTTAGTTATGTGGATGACATTGAGATGCTGAATAGTGAGAGAGTAAACGAGGATGAGAGATGAGAGAGAATGATCAGAACACGTAAATTCGACATCTCAGAACGTACTCTAGCGGCTCATAAGAACGAAGAGTGTATTAGCTACTGGATCAACAAATCTTGCTAATAATACGTGATATTGTGCCCATAGTATAAATATTAATTAATTCAGGGAAGTCGATTGTGCCTGGTTTGATTTTTGTGATATCTGAGGCTTTGATGTCACGAGTGCACATACATATTACCCATGGCTTTGGATCAAGGCGTTAATGAAAAACCAAAACGTTTGAATTGTATATTATATATAATTAAATTAGTATTATATTTATATTTAGATGAATTGTTTTATCTATTGATATGTATATTTTCTTTTTATCTTATATTATATACTTTACTCGATGTGGTTTTTTGTATTATTTTGTTTCTATATTGTTTGATTATATGGGTTAGTTTTTTATTTGTTTTTCCCTTTTTTATTATCGCTATTTTGTTGGTAGTGAGTGTATTAACGTTATAGTATCTGTGGGGTGTGAGGTATGTGGTTTATATATTTTTAATATATTATTATATATAATATATATAGATTATTTTTATATTTATTAATATATTATTCATATATTATTTATATATTCATAATATATTTATATATTATTATTATTCATTTTTTACCAGGTTTTATATTTTTTGTAATGTAAAATATTTCTATTATAATAATAATAATTATGGATAAATATATTATTATATATATAAATTAATATAAGTATATTTTTGCTCTGTCTCAAGTTTCTTTATTTATAATTTGTCCGATTGTCAGTGTAGAAATAGTTCTAACCTATTTTGTTATTGTGGTGTATGGAGAAACTTACATTTTAAGATCGCAACATATGTAGTCTATGTTCACCTCCATTGTAGTTAGAATAGGTCTAATTAGAATTCGTGCTTTTGATATGTATTAGATTGAATGTAGTTATTGGGGAGCCACGGAGTATATATGTCTTTGGGTTCTGTGCTCACGATTATTTATATGCTTTGAAGTTATACTCATTGTTGTTGGGATTTTGAGTGTTTGTTGTGGATTTTTGGCTGTATTTTTTGTTTCCAGTGTGGAAGCTGATGAAACTGTGGTTAAAAGGGTAAAATCTGTGTTTTTAGTCCGTTTATTATTATGGGATCGAATCCGATGTTTTGAACGTAGATCTGAAAGGCTTGCTCACATCAAGAGCAGCTACTTTTCCAGAAAAGTGGCTATAGGTGTTGTGAATGGCGTTTGTGTAGGAGGCTGGAATCCTTTTTGAGTGAGATTAGAAAGGTTTAATAATGACTAGTCTCATTGGTAGTAGAGTCAGGAAAGACAGAACAGATTTTGCCATATTCTTTTATCTTTGCTCAAGCCTAGAAAGGGAATTTGGTTGCTTTACTTTTGGTGAATGTTATATAGTTGCTTTTTAATTGATTGTAATATATTTGTGGGAGCCTATTCTGATGTATCAGGCTTCAGTAATTTTGGTACAGATTAATGAGCATTTGAAAACCTGCAGTTAGATTTTATTTATATTTGGTTCCAGTGATTTATATATTGTTTATCCAAATTGTAGTTCTCAATAAGTGCTAGTGCTAATCGTACTTCATATAGGCATATTTTTTCCTAGTTCGGTTATCCTATGTAGCATATCCTATATACAAATGAATAACCGTACGAAGTTATGAGTTTCTCTATATCTCTTAATCCTTTATTGGAGTATACTAACATAACATTTTAAATGGCTCACTATAATATATATAATTCTTTTATATTATATATTATTATTTATATATTATATATTAATATTATTTTATTTATATATATTATTATTTATATATTTTATATTATTATTTTATATTATAATATATTATACTATATTATATAATATTAAAATTAATTACATATTAATATTATTATTATATTTTATTATTACATATTTTTATATTATTATGTTATTATATTATGTTATATATATTTTATATATAGTTATTATTATATTTATTTTATTAAGTTTATTATTTTTCATTATCTTTTTTTTTTTATTTATTTTTATCATTTTTTTTTTTTTATATTTTTTTACTTTTTATAATTAATTTATATATAATTGTGTTTTTTTTTTTTTGGTGTTTTTTTTTTTTTTTTTAATTACTCTTTTATTTTTCATGTATATAATATTTTTTATTATGTTTTTTTTTTTTTTGTTTTTTATTATTCATATAAACTCTAATTTCCAGTATTATGTTTACTTCTATAACCTCCATTTCTAGGCCGTAATTTAATATATTGACTATTATATTTTACGGTTATTTATTATTTATTATATACTCATTTTTGTTTATATATTTTTATATTTATTATATTTTATATTATTTATTTATTTTATAATTATACTTAATAGGTTTGATAGTATTAAAATATGTAGATCACGAGTTTAAATTGATTATATGATATAATTTATGTATGTGGATATATGTTGTGATTGAGATATGATTATTCATGAGATGTAATGAAGATTATTGACCTATATAGGTTTGGTAATGTTTGGTAGAGATATATTAGTGATTAATTTATAATTTGTTGATCAAACTAAGATATTGTAGGGAAAAAGGATGGGGGTGTCAGAGAGAAAAATGAGAAATGGTAGGTAGTATTATTAGATGGTTTGAATTGATTTTCGTTGGAGAGGAGTGAGAGCGTGTATGTGTGTGTCTTTTGTATAGCAGTGTCAATTTAATCTTCTTTAAACACAAGAGTATTCATTATAGTTTATTAGCTGTTGTGAGAGTTTTTTTTATGTGTTATTGGTATAGATGATGGTATCTCGGGTAATGTTAGTGAAGTGTAATGTATTTGATTTTTAGATGTGTGGTGTGTGGAATATGAATGTGTAGATTGTTAGAAGTATTGTATCTTGATATGTTTATTATATTTCTGGGTGGAGGCTGTTGAGGATTATAAATGGATTGTTTATCGGAGTTTCATTGTTATGGATTGTCTCTAGTTGTGAAATAAATTAATAGTTTATTTTGAGTGGGGACTTGGATTGTTCTTGTAGTATGATGGGTTTTGTTGATACGAGGGAGAGTTGTTGTAAAGATAAGGTATTTGATTGGTTATGAGTTTTTAGTGCTTTAACAAGTATAAGTGGAAGATGTAGATATGGTGTAACGTAGTTTTTTTTCTGCTTCGCAAGTATATGAGAATCTCTCAGATTTTTGAATGTTGAATGTTCGAGGTTTGTAAACTGAATAGATTCTTGTAAAGCCAAATTTTTTATAATAGGGTTTATGGCAATTGTGGATTAGACAAGTGGCAAGAAGTCGTTGTGTTGGTTGATGTTTTTTATTTTGTGTGCGTGAAAGTATTGTGTGGTTTTATGTGAATGTTGATTTTTATTATATTCTACCATGAGGTTGGTTGTATGATTAGGTTGTGAGTTTGAAGCGTGTTTAAATAGTACAAGTGTATGAGTGATATTTATTATTGCTATCATTGTTGAATTGGTTATGAGAAATGGCTCAAATGATTTATGTAATTGTTTCTAAAGAAAGATGCTTGAATTTATATTTATAGAGTGATGGATAAAGAGAAGGTGGATTTGTTATCTATAAGGTATTATCTTAATAGATTGTTAGAGTATATAATTAAGATGGTTTGGACGTGTAATTTTATGAACTCAGTTTTTGTGGAAGGAGTTAATGATTTTTATTTGGGGTACATACTAATTTCTTTTGGAAGTTCTTAGGAAGGTACTTCTTTCTTGTCGAAGGGTTATATCAGCGGATTAGGGGTTTTTACAGAGTCAAATGTGTGATAAGAATGTAGGTTGGGCGAACCTATTTTAGGAAATGATCTATTGTGTGTAATTAGGGTATATTGTGTCTTTTCCTTGTAATTGGATGAAAATAGGATCTTGTGGGAGTGATGGGATAGAACACTGGTTGTGAAAGATTTCTGGTAATTTGTGTCTTGGCGCTAGTGGTGTTGTGGAATGGTGTTGACTTGATGCTGAGCTTTTTTTTTTGTTTATTTTAATTTATGTAATCATGAGGTGTGAATTATATGACTTGGTGTGTGTTGGGTTCATGTGGCCGTACTAGAGACAGGAATAGGAGGATATTTTGGTGATGAGACATATTGATTAGCAAAGAGGAGGAATTTTCGATGTGTTCTACCGGTCTTTAG
This sequence comes from Trachelipus rathkii, assembly GCA_015478945.1. Lineage (NCBI taxonomy): Eukaryota > Metazoa > Arthropoda > Malacostraca > Isopoda > Trachelipodidae > Trachelipus > Trachelipus rathkii. The sequence goes on along the minus strand of JABUQX010079170.1, from coordinate 3,833 downwards.
TAGTGAGAAAAGTCAAGAATGGTTCTAAATTTGCAGGAGAGATGAATTACATGTATTCAAGATCTGTGATCTGTGCAAGATTGGTTGATCTTTTGATTTGTGTCATCTTCTGAATCCTTTGTCTTGTGAATAAAGTCCTTATTGGAGGGTATAGTTTCAAGGGATTGGAGGAAAGCAGTAGTAATAGTACCTTTTTATATAAGGGTAAGGGAGCATAAAGGTATTGTTAAAAGGATTAGGGATGGATAGTTTAGTTTAGTTTTGAGGGTGTTGAGAGAAGATATTATGCTGGGGTTATGTTTTTGTCAAAGGATAGAGGTTGTGGTTTCTGCAGAGTGTTACTGAAGGACTATTAATATATATTAATGGAAGTAAGATGCTAAGGTGCTTTGGGGTTAGTATTGAGCGCATGTATTTGGGAGCAGTAATTCTTGTACATCTGTGAAGTGCCAAATGGATAGAAATGAAAAGGATAAGTTAGGAGGGAATAGATAATAACTGGTATTTTAGCTGTTTTTATGAGTCATATTGCAACAATAATGTGTGGTTTTTTGTCTCTTGGTTATTTGTATATTGGTTTATTTTCTAGGTGCAAGGGGAAGGTCTCATGGTATGGGTGTTAGTGGATATTATAGTGTTTTGGTGATAGGGCTTTGGAAATGGAATCAAAGTATGTATGACGATAGTGAGTGTGTGTAAGAATAAGAGTGACGGGTTCAAAGAAGTATTGGTATAGTAGTGTATAATAGCGGAGTGAGGCGGATGTGTTATGTCTCCTTGGTACTTCCAGATCACTTTAGTAAAACTGGATAGACGGGTTCAATAAGAAAGGATGAAGTTATGATCAACGGTTGGAGTGCGTCGATGACAGGAGATATGGTGTCTAAAATGATGGAGGTATGAGTGGAGGTTGCAGGTTAGCCTTAGGCCTAATGTATATGCGGGATGGATTTAGTTTGGGGTGTGCGCATTTGAAGAGTTGTCGCAGTCCCTGCATTCCGGTAGAGTAGTCGATAAGTGGTTTGTCTTTTTCTTCTCTCTTGTATATAATGGTTATGGGTGTGAAACTCGTAAACGTTTATTGTATATATGTAGTTTAGCATCGTTATGTGTGTCTTCTGTTTCTGGTCGTCATTTCTCTTTCTCTTGTTTGTGATAAGTTTTTTTTTTTTATGTTTTGATCGCTTTTCTGAGCTGTTCTGATAATTATTATGGGTTGTGTCTTGAGTTTAAATTATATATTTTAGGTTTTTATTTTTTTTGTTTGTTTTGTAGATATATTTGTAATCTGTGGTATGTATGTCTCTATGAGTTTTGTGTAAGGTGAAAGTTTTTTGTGAATGCGAGGAATTTGTGCTAGGTTTTCATTAATATCGTTTTGTTTTGTAGTGATTTATTTATGTTATAAGGAGACCTAAGGTCTTTTAGTTATTTTTTTTTTGTTATGTTAGTGCGCTTTAAGTGCGTTTCTTACATGTCTCTGGTATTATGTTTACCGTGTTTTATTGTATAGTAAGTCGAGTACTAGGGTCTGGAAATAAGAAGTATAGATCTATAAGTGTTTCAATGTTATTTTTTAGTTGTATTAGATTATTTGGATCATTCTTTATGTGTGGGTCATTGTGTTGAGAAGAATTGATAGAAATTAGAGGATATTATTGATAAACATATTAGATGAACTTGTTGCGTGGTGTTTGTGTAAAGAAAGGAGTAAATGGTGAATTGAATGTAATAATGAAAGTTCATGTTTGAGTATTGGTTTTGGTCATGTTTGTAAATAGATTTATTATTGATTGAAGATCGAGGTTTTTTAATGCAGTAATGTTATTATCTAGGGATATATAAATCTTGATTTTATCAAATCTTATTTTATTATAGTGTGATTTGTGTGATAACTCTGATAACGGGCTTGTGGTAGTATCGTAATAGATAAAAGTGGATTGATGTTCAGTAATACGTTATATTGTCTGAAGGATAGCAGAAAATGTGACTTTTGGCAGTAGGCTATTGAGAATATAGTGTGCTATATTATAAGTAGATATGAATAGGTCTTATGGTTAATTTTGTTATAATGGGTATTGGTTATATTTGGTTTGTGGTCCTCACCTGTGAAGTTCAAGGTAGTATATTTACATCCCTTTTATTACTTGTATATTGTGTTTATTTTTTCTCATAGGTGATGGTGTTCCGTTCGCAGTCCCTGATTGAAAGCTATAGGGTGATATTTATTTTTGTATCTAGTACGACGTATGATCTTTATCTTACGTTATTTATATGGGTTTATCAGAGGTGTGGGGGGTATATCTGTTATAGTGTGTCTGGGCTTCTTTTTTTCTGATCTTAATTTGTACTATTTATTCTATTCTACTTTAATTGCATATTTGTGTGCTGGTTCTTGATGACTTGTACGCAACACTTACCACCAGTCATTGGGAAGAAATGTAGTGAGTTTTGATGTGTGTGTTTGTGAGTGTGGTGTGTGTGTGTGTGAATGGTCTGATGTTGAGTAGTGTGTTATGTTTGAGTTAGTATAGTGTGATTGTTGTAGGATTAATTTTCTTTGTGTTTGAGTATGGATATAGAGTAGGATTTGTTTTTAGCGTTTATTGTATTGCGGGCTCGAGTTTTGTGGTAATTATATAGAGTAGACTTATTTGCTATATTATATGGATGTTATATATAAATGGTGTTGGTGTATGGTTATGGTTATGATGGTAGTTGTATCTGAGCCTGATGGGAGAGTGAGTGTTTGTTAAGTAGTTGAATGTTTGATTTTATTAATTTATGGATTATGTTGTGTTCAGTGACATTGAGGTGTGATTATGTTTTTTTTATTTTATTGGTTTTGGAATATGAGGGTTGTATAGTTTGACTATTCTACCGTGGCTGGAGGTATGGTGATTTAATTGAGGTGGGTATAAGATTAGGGGGTGTAATATTATACTAATTATTGTGAATGAAATTGTGTTATGTATATGTGAGTATAGCCGTAGTATTCTGGAGGTTTGAGGGCTATTAGGGGTGAGGTGATATTATGGTATATATATGGATAGATAGGGATTTGGTAAGTGTTGATAGGTAAAGGGGTTTGAGTTTATAGTGTGGTGATAATGATTTTGAGTCTTAGTGATGTGGTGAGGTATGGAGTATTCCGTGTTGTTTATGTTAGTGGGGTGATGGAGTAGGTTATTGATGAGTATATATTATACTTATTATTATAGGTTTATTTGTGTTAGGATGGGTACGATGTGACGGTGAGTGTATATATATAAGTTGTGTATTGATATGGTTTAGTAGTTATTAATTATAATATTATATAATATATATATATATATATATTTTATATTTATTATATTTATATTGTTAATTTAATTATTTTATTTTATAAATTATTATTATTATTTTGATAATTATATATATATTATATACCGTATATAATAATAATATATAATAAATTATAATAATATAATATAATTATATTAATTAATAATTAAGATAATAATTATTAATAATATATTATTAATAATAATAATAATAATTAATAATTAATATATAATTAATAATATAATAATAATAATAATAATAATTCTAGATCATCTGTTAGTAAAGTATATATTTTGATCTATGTCACCGTATGAGCTGTAAGGGTGGTGATGTCCCAAACTTTTTGTCAACCGCCTGTCACCCTTTGTTGTGTGCTAAATAAAAATTGACGTGCACACTTTACTAAATTGTATCTTGAGTACTTTATCTTAAGATTTTGTTAGGAAAACAATTGGAAGAACACAATGCAATTGAATACTATTTACATTTAACGTGAAGTATGAAACGTG
>JABUQX010079169.1:17500-19982 GCA_015478945.1 Trachelipus rathkii | reverse complement strand
AAGTCTACCATCTAACGCAAATTACGCAGATGAGGACAGACGCAAGCTTTAAAGTGAGGGAGATTGAATTCAACAGGAAACAGAGAAGATGGAAGAGAATTTAACAGAATTGAGGTGGCAAGAGAGAAAGAAGCACAGCAGCGAACTAGTCTGGCGTTACTAATTTCAACACAATACTCATGTGCAGACACAGCACCCCTTGTGCTACGAGGGCGTCGTAAAGGTCGTGGTACAGGGGTGGTAAACTTCCTCGAGTTCTTGCCACTGCGGTACCTATATAAAAGAGATAAAGCACCAACATCGCTGCAAAGATAAAGGGTCAAGTGAACTGGAAAGTATAGAGCAGTTTATAAGCCATTTGGCTTTTGACTCGACCCTATCCAAAAGCCGGGTAAAATCAGAGCCCCCACAGATGTGAGAGCAGTTACTCCATACAAGGGATGATGAGACCCTTGTATAGCTGGAGTAACTGAGAAGGAAAAAAAGCCCAGCAGTCTAAACAGAACTCCCAGTTTCTTTGAGGCCAAGCTAGCAACCGTTGTGATGTGAGGTTTTCGAAAAAAAAATTTTGTTTATGCTAAGGCTAAGGATGTTTATATTGTCAACATGTGAGACGAGAGAACCGTCGAAAAAAATAGGAAAGTTAGAAGGTGTCTTAGAGAGGGAGATTTGTAGAAGTTGGGGTTTTAAAGAATTGAATTTTCACAAGGTTGAGACGACCCCACCCGGAAATTCATTTCCAGGTCAGCGAAAATAGAATCGGAAAGATCAAGGCGAGAGGCAATTCTAGAAGGGGCAAAATTGAAATGAGTTAAAGAATGAAGGATCGAGTCATCGGCATATGAGTGGATAGAGTTAGATGTGCAGGTGAGAAGATCATTAATGAAAAGTAGGATAAAAGTAGGAGATATGACAAAACCGTGAGGAACACCACTACTGACAGAAAAACAAGATGTCGCCCTATTAACAACAGCTGATATTTATCGATTTGAAAGAAAGCTAGACATAAGTAGGCAAAGAGTAGGAGGAAACCCAAAGGAGGGAAGCTTGGATAGTGGCGCGTGTCATACCCTGTCAAATGCTTTGGATATGTCTAGCTCCACCACGCGAGTCTCCCCGTAGTTCTTAAGGGCGGAAAACCATACATAGGTTAAATAGGAAAGTATATCGCCAGTAGACTTCGAGCGCCGAAAGCCGTATTGGCGACCGGAAAGAAGGGGAGGAGATTCCAAATGATCTGAAAAGTGATAGTTGAGACTGTTTCAAAGATCTTAGATAGAACACAAGTGAGAGCTATAGGGCAATAGTTAGAAAGATCAGAGCGGCTTCATTTTTTCGGAATAGGTTGGACAAAGGCGTGTTTCCAACCCTGAGGAAAAGTGCTAGTATTGAGGCATAGAGAATATAGTTGAACGAATGGCGTCGTCAACCCGGAAGCACACTCCCTCAAAACTCGGGGAGGAATGCCATATGACCCACCCGCCTTCCTTACGTCGTAGATTTCAGGAGCACATGTACCAGATCAAATGTAATTAGTAATTACCGGCAAAGGCATAGGACACCTGAAAGGACAAGGAGGAGGAAGAGGAATGCCAGGATCGTCCAAGGTTGAGTTAGAGGAAAATAGGAGGCCAAAGAGATTGGCCTTTTTAGATAAAGTATTAGCAACAGAACCGTCAAAGCGAATAAGAGGAGGAAAGGCAAATTTACAGAAGTTGTTAGAGATGTTTTTGGCAAGAGCCCAGAAAGATTTGTCAGTATTAAACCAAATAGGTCAGCTCACTTTCATTTAATGAAATTTCGCTTTGCTCGTCGAAGGGTGCTCCTGCAACGATTTCTAGCTAAATGAAAATTAGAGCGATTAAGAGATTAAGAATTTTTCCACTCCCAATACGCACTGTCTCTAGCATGAATGGCCAGAGAACAAGCACGATCGATCCATGGATTTTGAGGAGAGAAAGATTTCATTGAAGAAGGAAGGAACCTGCTCATCCCATCAACGATTACAGCTCCCACCTTATAGGCAGAAGCTGAAGATTCTTCAGAGTCAAAGCAGTCACTCCAATATAGTTAGCTCAGAATCGACGCAAGGCCCTATCAAAGTGCCAGAAAAACGCATAGGGCAGGATGGAGCTGTTGGAGAGAAGTATTAAAAATATAAAAATAAGGTTGTGGTCAGATTTGCCAATAGGAGCGAAAGTGGTGTATTTATAGGGAGAAGGACAAGTGGTGAAACATAGGTCAAGTGTGTTCAAGAATTGGTTGGCACGATCCGGAATGTGTGTAGGTTCTTTAAATAGTTGCTCCAGATCGTTGGGAATGCTGAATGATTCTGAATCTTCCCCACCTAGATCAGTATGAGAGGACCCCAACCATTCAGTGCTGTGTACAATGAAATCCCCTAAAAAGACAACCTCAATATTTGGATGAGAAGATATAAGAACCTCGTGAGAAGTAGTAAGATATTCAAAAAAGGCGTGAA
>JABUQX010079169.1:0-12500 GCA_015478945.1 Trachelipus rathkii | reverse complement strand
ATTTTATTTCCTGTCGTTCTACAGCAGCTTCTGTAGACGGCCGCCGTTCATTCTTTAAATCTATAAATAGTGTTGTTCCTCAAGGTTCTGTTCTATCCCCAACTCTTTTTGTACTTTTCATTAAGAACCTTCCTTACTTCATTATCTATCCACTCCTACGCCTGCGACTCGGCCCTCCGTAACTATCTTCATTTTGATAGATGTCTCTTCAAACAACAAATAGCTCACGTTAGGAGTGTTGCTTCAGAGCAACAAACCTTTGATATTTCTCGAATTTCTTGTTTTGGCATTGAAAATAAAGTTGTTTTCAATGCCTCTAAAACTCAGTTCCTCAATCTTTCTACTCGAAATAATTTTCTATACAACTACAACATCTTCTCTGAAAACACACAATTTAAACCTTCGTCTGTTCTTAATATTTTTTGGTGTTTCTATTTCTCGTGACCTCATTGGGAAGGATCTCGTTAAATCACTTTCCAAATAAGCTTCTAAGAGATTGAGAGAGAGAGAGAGAGAGAGAGAGAGAGAGAGAGAGAGAGAGAGAGAGAGAGAGAGAGAGAGAGAGAGAGAGAGAGAGAGAGAGAGAGAGAGAGAGAGAGAGAGAGAGAGAGAGAGAGAGAGAGAGAGAGAGAGAGAGTGTTCTGGGGCAAATTCAAAATTTCTTCACGTCATCCAAATTGCTTTACTCCTTATAGGAGTGTCGTTCGCTCCTGTGTGGGGTATATCCCACAAATCTAGAGTAGTTTCAATCACACAGCTCTTCTTCTGGAACACACACACTCTTTATCTTTTTTTTTACAAACTACCTTTGACTTACATACACGCTTTCAAACTCCACGTATCGGGTAAGGTCGACATTTTAATTAAATCTGCCTCGAGAACTCCCCCAATTATTTTGAGATTAGGTAGGCCTTTGGCTTTTGCCCACGATGAAATAAGAAGATAAATCTTTTCATACATTCAGCAGTAGCTGTTAACTATCACAGACAAAACTCTAATAAAGTGACTGTATTTGCCTTTTTTCATACGATCTGATGTTGTATTTGACCTTATGTATGTGGTTCTTGAAGTATAGTGACCTTAACATTTGACCTTGACTTTGTTTATACCCTAAAAACTCAATGATATTCGCTGTACAACAATTTCTTCGACTGCTTCATTCTCACAAGAAATAAATTACATTATGTTGGACCTCCTCTCACGTAAGGTTAAATGGGAACAAAACCATTGACAGAGACTCCAGAGTGGTTTCCTCTTCTTTCCGTAGGTACAGCACCTCCTGGATGCCATTGGGCAAGGTCGACTTCCATCGACTGATTATTATCCTGCTCTCCGACAAACTTCCGATCTTACTAGTAGGAGTGCTGGGAGAGTGATCAACGCAGGAAGAAACTTAGAAATATAAAGCCGGACATTGTGAGTGGTCTTCTTCTCACCAACGAAATCGCATCCACGAGGTGATCCTTGCACGCATCCGTATTGACCAAACCATCACTTACAGCCTCTACATGTCACGGGATCCTCCCCCACCTGCAAAATTTGCCATCGCCACATCCCGCATTCTGTGCATCACATATTCATTGATTGTCTTCAATTGGACTCCATCCATCGTCGCCATTTTTATAAACAGTGGTCCATAACACTTTCTAAATGGCTATCTCATGTATTGCCTGAATCGTCCCACTTCAATAGTAGCATAATATTTTTCTTTCTTCAGGAGCTTAAAATTGTGTATGCTATTTTATTTTATTTTACATATAATAGAATTATTTTAGAACTCACTTTATATATATACATATATATATATATATATATATATAATATAATATATATATATATATATATATATATATAATATATATAATAATATATTATATATTATAATATTATATATATATATAATATATCTAATATATATATATATTATATATTGTATATATATATATAGTATGTAAATATATGTATACAATCTATCTTATGAATATAAATTTATATATTATATATATATAATACTTTATATATATATAATATATATATATAATATATATATATATATATACTTATATATATATATATATATATTATATTATTATAGTTACTTATATCTTGTTAGTATATATAATATATAGATAGATATTAGGGTTAATATAAACTGTACTATATAAGTGTCTTAATTATATTATATATTATATATATATATATATATATATATATATATTATATATATAATTCTGAGGTGTGTATTGAGGATATTTCGATGTTAGATACTATTGATATAATTATCTTATTATATCGTAAGTAGATAACATCTTTAATTGAGTTTTCTATGGGTATTAATGTTATTTTGATATATATAATATTATATATATATATATTATATATATATTATAATATATCATTATATATGAATATATATATACTTATTAGTTTAGTGCTGTACTTATATAGCACATATCATGGTCTATATTTGTTTATTTATTATATAATTTATGATATAATATAAATTATTAGTTGTATTAATTAGTATAATGGTATATTGATTTAGGTTCATGTATTATCTTGACTATGTGATTATTCTGTTTATATATATAATTATATATATATATATATATTTATATACTATGACTGGTAGCTCATATATACTAAGTGATACTAATATATATATATCATATATATATAATATACTTATATATGTTGCTCAACTGATTACTTCAATGCTGATTATTTTTCGGGTTCATTAAGCTTTAATTTGGAAATCGAACAAATTAAATTAACTAAATTAATTATCCATATATTTTAACTAATTTAATTATAGGAAAATATTAAAAATTTAAAAATATAATTAAAAAGTTAAAATAAATATAATTTAATGAAAAAATTAATTATAATAATAAATAATAATTAATAATAATAATAATATTAATAATAATAATAATAATAATAAATAATAATAATAATAATAATAAATAATAATAATAATAATTAATATATAATAATAATAATAATAATAATAATAATAATAATAATAATAATAACTAATAATAGTAATAATAATAATAATAATAATAATAATAATAATAATAATAATAATAATAATAATAATAATATAATATAAAATAATATAAAAATAATAATAATAATAATAATAATAAATAATAATAATAATTAATAATAAAATAATAATAATAATAAAATAATAATAATAATAAAATAATAAGTAATAATAATAATAAGAAAATAATAATATAATAATAATAATAATAAATACAAATAAATAATAATAATAATAATTAATAATAATAATAACAATAATTAATAATAATAATAATAATAATAATAATAATAATAATAATAATAATTAATAATAATAATAATAATAACTAATATTCATAATAATAATAATATAATACTTGTTTTGGAATATGTACCACAAAATAATAATGAAGCATCTAGGACTGATTAAAATTTCAATTTCAATTCAAATCTGTATTCAGGTTAAAGAAAAATTTAACATCTGCACAATGTCATGGTACAATAATTTTACAACTACATCCATCATGTCCTTTATCGCGGAGTGAGCAAACTCTAATCATACATATGTACTCATAACAAGATTAATTTCCCTAGTATTCTGAAAAGGGTCTTACTAATTGCAAACCAAACATGTCGGTCCTTTGCGACTCCCGAAAAATATTAATTAAAACAATAAGTATAAGATAATAATAATAATAAAGCACAAAATAAATGAATATGCAGCGTGAGAATGCGACAGTGAATAACTCAATCAAATTAATACAAAGAATATGGCTACAATACACTAAAATCTAAGCACCAGCCTAATTATATGACCCTCTAGATCAACAATAATAGGCAATAATATATTGATCTCCACACACGATCACAATCCAGAACCATAATCTACACCAATGTTTGCTATGTCATAATAATAATTAATAATAATAATAAAATATAATATAATAATTAATATAATAATTATAATATAATTACAATTATAATTATTAATTTATAGCATATCAATGTAATAATAATTAATAATCAATATACTAATCTAATAATATTGATAAATCAATCAATAATAAACTGAAATAATCAGGTAGATATATGAGTTAACATATGATAATAGAAATAACAATAATATATTAAACAATATAAAATAGAGTCATATAGGTGGAGCATAAAAATGAACTTCTAATTAATACACTGTTTAAGGTATTAAAATTTAGATTAGGTATAGATTTAAAGATTATAGGATTAAATCAATAATACAAGTCTAGAGTAAAAAATAAATTCATTACGCTCACTAAAACATCATATTAATTGTATCATAAAGCATACATTTGAAATATTATATTTAATCGATTCCGACCTCCTGTTACACGTTGAGAAATAAGTAAACTTTATACACTAAATATAAAAATAATAACTAAATACAATAATAATTATAATATAATAATATATAGATAATAAATTAAAATAAAAATATAAAATTAAAGAATATATAATAATAATAATAAATTAATATATAATATAATAATAATACTAAATAATAATATATAATATAATAATATATAATATAATAATTTAATAATTATATTATAATAAATTAAATTAAATTTTAATAATATATAAACGATAATATAATATAAAAATTAAGACATAAATATACGCTAATATATTATATATATAAATTAATAATCTAATTATTATACTCTGATAGTCATTTATAGCGAATATTCTAATTAATAACGTACAGTTAATATATATATAGATCTTAAATAAAGAACATAAAACAGCTATAGATTAAAAAAATTTAGTTATAATTGAATGAGAAATAAAACAACATATATAAGTAATTAAATAATAAAATATAAATAATTAAATAAAATGAATAAATATAATACGATAATATTAATTATAAAATAAATAATAAGTATATACGAAAATAATATGGTATTTATAATCTATTAAATAAAATAATAATAATAATAAAAATAATATAAAATAATAATTATAAGTACTAATAGTAATAACAGAATAATAATAAGAATAACAATATAAATCTAATAAATTAATAAGTAATAAAAATACCAAATTAAATAAAATTATATATATATATATTAGTATTGTGTTTTTTAAGATTTATAAAAAAAACACTGAAAGTGCAAACAATTAACATCTTTCTTCAGAAAAATTTACGAAAACTGAGAGTAATAATACATAACATAATAATATAATTAATCAATAATAATAATAATAATAATAATAATAATAATAAAATAATATTAATAATAATAATGATAAAAAATAATCCAAATATAATAATAACAATGAACAATATTTGAGGAAGCGACATATCTTTTATAGCCATCCAGAATAAAATAATACAATAGAATATTAATAATAATAATAATAAAAATAATAATGATAGACAGAGTATCAAGAAGAAAAAATATTCAATCTTAAATAGTTACAAGAAAAATATATAATAATAATAATAATGATCAATGGTAATAATAATAAATAATAATAATAATATAAATAATAAATAATTAATAATAATAATATAATATATAATAATATAATAATAATAGTAATAATTAATAATAATAATATAATAATAATAATATAATAACAAATAACATAACAATAATAATATTAATAATAATAATAAATAAAATAATAATACATAGATAATAATAATATAAAATAATAATAATCAAACTAAGTAATAAATAATAATAAATAATAATAAAATAATAATAAAAATAATGAAAAATAATAATAATAAATATTTAATAATAATAATAATAATTAAAATAATTAATAAATAATAATTTAATAATAATAATAATAATAATAATAATAATGAATAATGAAAATTAAATAATACATAATAATTAATAAAATTAATATTAATTAGTACTTATTTATGCAGCTTTTTTTGAGGTTACTTGTAAATGGCAATATGGTAATAGTAGTACTTATTTATATAGCTTTTTTGGAGTTTACTTGTATAGATGATATAAGAGAATTTTTCATTTTTTAATTCTCGAGGTAAATCGTTATTGACTTTAGCACATTTATAGCTGAACTGCTTGTCTAAGCTTTTAATAATAAAATAATTTAATAATAAATCAATATAATAATAAATAATAATAATAATAATAATAATAATAATAATAATAATAATAATCAATTAGTAATTAATAAAATATAATAATAATACATATAAATACGAATAGTCATAAAAATTAATAACTCTAAATACATAAATCAATAATAACTTAATAATATAATAATTACATATCATTAATAATAATACAAAAATACAACTTAATATATCAAATATGAAATAATAATAATATAAGGAATAATAATAATAATAATAATATAATAATAATAATAATAATAATAATAATAATGTAGTGAGTGAATAATATACAAAATAATATAATAATAATTACTCAATAAATTAATAACTAATAATATTAATTAATAATAATGATAATTAATAATAATAATAATAATATGAATAATAATTAAAAATAAATATATCAATTTAATATACTAATTAATCATAATAATGAGTTAATGAATAATAATTAATAAATAATAATAATATAATAATTTAATAAATTAACTAGATAGTAGGGAGGGTATATTGGAGCACGAAAGTGACCGCGACCTTTTCTGGACCTTTTCTGAAACCGCGACCTTTTTTGAGCCCAATTGTTACTCTGCCTTGACCTTTCTTGGACTGCTTTACCTCTTTTGGCTTGACCTTTTTATCCGACCCCAAATTTTTACCTGACCTTGACCTTTTTGGGTCTTTACCTTTTTGGGCCTTTACCTTTTTTTCGAAACCAACCCTTCCGTCTTCCATGGGTCATTTTTGGCCCACGGTTATTTTTGGCCAGCCCTAATTTTTGAGAACCCTAATTTTTTTGGGAACCCTAATTTTTTGGCTAAGCACCTAATTTTTTTGACGATAATTTTTCTTGGGCAACCCGCTAATTCTATACAAACCCTCAATTTTTTGGTTTTGGCCAAACGTGCGTCAGCAACCGTTGTACATGTCCACCCGTAAATTATTTTTCAGACAACCTTGTGGTCTATCCCGATGGGTCCGAGATTTTCTCGGCCCAAACCCTAATCTCTCTTTGGCACCTTTAGGGGCTTAGCCCTATTTTGATGTCTTTTGATAGTTCGGTAACATCTACACACGCGGGCGCGCGCACACACACACACACCATTACACACCACACACCACACACCCAGCACACACACACACACACACACAACCTACACACACCTAACCTCCATATAGCCTACACCCAGCTTCCACATAGCCTACAACCCAGCCTACACCCAGCCTACACATAGCCTACACACCTTGCCGGATACCATATCCTACACCCAGCCTACACATGCACCTAGTCGCCTCCATATAGCCTACACCAGCCTCCACATAGCCTACACCAAGCCCCTGCACATAGCCTACACCCAGCCTCACATAGCCTACACCCAGCCTACACGCCAGCCTATACATAGCCTACACCCAGCCTACACACAGCCTTCACCTAGCCTACACTACACCTAGCCTCCACCCATCCTTCACCTAACCTACACCAACACCTAGATTCCACCCAGTCTGTACCTAGCCTACACCTACACCTAGCCTCCACCCAGCCTTCACCTAGCCTACACCTACACCTACACCTAGCCTCCACCAGCCTTCACCTACACCTACACTCCACCCAACCTTCACCTAGCGTACACCTATACCTATCCTACACGTTCCCCTACAACTGACTTAACCTTGTTTGACCATGATATTTGTTTGACCCTGTCATATACCATGGGTCAATTTTGACCCCACGCTACTTGATGGCTTTTTGATGGTTTCCCAACCACCCGTAAGAAGTACCTAGGATGTTCTATTATGCTTCTTATGAGTATTTAGATTGATGCTGGCGTGAGTGCCAGATGAGTGCCAACAAAGTGCCACAAAATGCCGAGTGCCAATGAGTGCTAACTGAGTGCCAATGAGTGCCCAAGTGAGTGCCACCATAGTGCCAAGTCGAGTTGCCCACAGTCTGTCTCTACAATCACGATTGCAATTATTTCTCATATCTCTCGATCTTAATACATATATCTCGACATGGCAGAGCTATGATCCCCTCAATAGTAATGGGTGTCTACCCCTAGGAAATTAGGTTTGAGGAATTTTTGAAGTATATTACAACTTGCTAGAATGCTTCCTACTATAGTTTAGTATTTTATACACTTACAGCATGACAGAATATATATCTAAAGAATTACACAGTTGAGACAGTGACCGCAAACGTTCCGAGTCCGAGTCCGAGTCCGCGTCCGCACGGTGAAAACACCGTCGGCGAAACGACGCGCCACGTGCGCCCGCAAGGCGCAATATTTTCCGCCGCGCGTCGCCCGCGAGCGCAATATTTTCCGCCTAACCGCCGCCGCGTGCGTCCGCAGACGCAAATTCCCCGCGTTGAAACGAAAAATATGATGATATCAATGTAAACTATTTAAAGAATTTCGTTTCAAATATACTATAAGTCATTCATTTTTTACTACAATTGGTACGAAATTTTATTAAAACATATACTTTTACATACCTTAAAGCAGTAAATGAGTAAATCAATAGAGGTGTTATTACTAACACTAGGGATAGTATGCTTTTGTTTTTACTGCTTTACTGCTTTAACTCTCTGCTTACTGCTTTAATCATATACATTACATACCTTAAAGCCAGTTACAATCAGTAGATCAATAGAGGTGTTACCTAAACCTAGGATTAGTATGCTTTTGGTTTACTGCTTTTACTGCTATAACTCTCTGCTTTACTGCTTTAACTTTTGCTTTATGCTTTAACTTCTGCTTTACTGTTTTTAACTTTCTGCTTTACTGTTTTAACTTTCTGTTTTACTGTTTTAACTCAAATATTTTATTAACATTATGTTTTCTTTTATATTTTTTATTTTTGTTTTAATTACTTGTTTATTTATTATTTCTTTTTACTTTGTTTCTAGACTCTCTCTTGCGATATACTATTTCATCCTAGCTCTCTCGATGTGCGCACACCATCCACCGTTGCCTCGATATAACATATAACTATTTTATTAAAATTGTTTTCTACGACGACCGGGATTCTGTCAACCCACGCATTGATCTAATAGAAAACACGCGCGAGTCGTGGAGTGACTGCACATACGTACACGCAGAAGATACTGCGTGTGTCTTTCATATAACAAATGTACTCCTTACAACATATACCTGAACTATAAAACAGAATAAGCTCCCACTGTATCAGCTCGTTTTAGCATCAAAATTATTACAAGGTTTATTAAAACATTGGCCGGCAACATAACAGTGAGAGTACTCTGCCATTGAGAGTAAAACTATAATGAAAATAAATTACAATTAGACTCCAACACCATAAATTGGTAATCTATAAGGAGTACAACACGCTTGAACAGTGTAGTAAGAATTAGTTTTTAACATCAGGACCAGTATCGCCTGCATCCTACGGTCGGTCGAGTCCCAGATCGACGACTCCGACCATTCGAAGGAGCCGCTACTGCGCGTATTCAGTGGAGCTAACCAGTTATTATCTCTATTAAAACATAGACACCTAGTGTCTGGCTTCATAATGATAGTCTCCTATTCATATATCGAGCACTTCCTATCATAAAATATCTGAGTGCTCGATATCCGTGGGTGGAAGCTATACTAACGGGAAATCCAATGTCCTGTTGACGGTGATGTGACGATGGCAATGTTATTGAAACAGAAGTAGGAATAAATCAGAAAATATTCAGAGTTTATTTCATCCTGTCTAAAGCAAACACTTCTCTAAAAAAGCGAGGTTCATTTTTAAACACCGCTTTTATTTCCTCTTCATTCATCTTTACTAATTCAAGATTATATTTCGTGATCACTGAGGATGCACCAGATAAACCAATCCAGTGATGGGTGATTGTAGACTCGCTCCAAAAGAGAGACTTGGTCCAGGGTCCCTTTCTTCAAAATGTTTAAATGATAGGCCTTACAAGCTGAAAGGTCTGCAGTAAGATCATAGGCGATATAAATTACTATTCTTTGCGTTTTCTTCAAGATTAATCCTCTACATATTTCATTAAATGATTCAGTATTGTATATGAAGTCGTAAAAAGGTCGAGTACAGAGAGATAGGTCTCCGTTGTATAACAATTCATAATCACGTCCGTGAGGCAGTCCATTCACATGTAAACTGATACCCCTAAGGCCGAAAGGTGTGAATTTATAGGGTGACTTTTTATAATTCCCGGAGTAGGCTTCATGTTCCAAAATCCCTATTATTACTTTCTGTGGTAAATTTCCGTTCACAATGTTAGGGATATTGATACTCGTTAATCCTTGAGTGAAATTAAATATCTTTCAACTTTCTTAATAGGGTACTTTGCTGTAGTATTCAAAGCGAATTTTCAATTTCCAAAATGTCGCTGTGGTGATAATTTCATTTAATTGACAGAGAAATTAGCCACAGACAGTTGGAGGTCATAACTATATACAGTATGAAGCAGGAGTTCAATTTAGCTTTTAAGAGCAAATTTAGGATTTGACCGTGATAAAATGAGTTCTAGTATTCTACAAGATGGTAGAAATGGTCCTTCATTGAGAGAAGTATCGCCATTTATTCGACCGTAAAATTCATAAGAATTATTTATGACTTTAGCTGCTTTATCTATATGTGCAGCTTCATCTTGAAGCTATAAAAACCACATGTTGAGATGAGATTGTTTAGCATCGTCTGAATAATTTAACAAATGTTCTATATAGCTTCTATAAGGATAATTTGCCGCTGATGCACCTAGTGAAGTTCCGTTAAGATAGACTTTAACCTGGGTGAAACATGTATACAGGAAATTTGATTCTGTCTACACTACATGCTTATTTTCTGTTCAAATCTGCCTTGTTTACCAACAGGTTTTGGTACCTGACCTAGATTCAACTAGTGCTATTTCATGTGCTGATTACGAATCCTTTTACTATTGAACTCTAGAGGAACATCTGTATTGGTAATTGAATGAAGAGGATTAATACTGATAAAGTTGGACTCGCTAACGCTAATCTGTGTAGGGTTCATTGAGAAGAGATCCAATTCACTCCTACAACAATCAGGACTAGAAGGATTAAAAGAAAATGCATCTTGTATGTGCGAGGTCTGGTCGTTATAATGAACATTTTCATGAAAAAACCTTACTTATATACACCACATCGTATAAAAGTTATCAGTTAGTAAATAAATAGCAAAATACAGCAATACATTTTTTCTTTAGAAGGTTTTTTCCGCTCTAGTCTTTTTCTTCTATGACAATCTTTCTGATCCCTCGACCTTTCCTGACATTTTACGTCTATTTTATGTTAACATCATCCAACATCTCATCTGAAACCTTCTGCTATACGTCTTTTTAATGCTGTACGAGGATTATTTCCTGCAGCAATATCTTGAATAGTATGCAAACCTGTCTTACAGCTTTTTTACCTATATATTCCCACCTCTCCTGAGTAGAGGCCTTGCACTTCTCCATAGCTTGGCAAAAAAATCCACCAAGGCCATCCCCCTCTGCATTTTTGTATCCCTGAATCCCTTTCCTTCGTCCATTATTACCAGAGTATCTTTCTTATACATAAATATTCTTTACACTGTGAGATATGTTAAGGAATGAAAAAAATATTATCCGAATATACATTGTTATATATAACTCACTATTGTCTACTTTTTGCATCTGCTTTCCTTCTAATATGAACTTTGCATAGCAATGCGCCGTATGTAAAGGGAAAAGGATTTCCTTCTACATCTTTTATATGCACGCCGATACAGAGTCGAAATTTGATCTATTCAGAGGTAGATAATGAACATTAAGGAATGTTTTGATAACTTTACTCTCTTTGAAATTATACTACTCTTTTAATAAAGGAGATTTATAGTATTACCTACATTGGGAATGATCAATTATAATTTGTATATACATAAGCCATACCTGGGTGGCTTGAGCATCTCGGATGGGGTACATGTATAATGCAGTACTCGGTTTGCGTCGTCTTTTGTTCATGCCAAGTCAAGGGTTTATTCTCCACAGATAGTATAACTCTCTTCAACATAGTAGGGATATCATGAAGTATATTCAGCTCAGCATCACGTTTACGAATATGTTTACGCTGCCATGGTGAACGTCTGAGAAAAAAACATTTCACGGTCTCGCAGGTTTACACTTACATTTGATCTTAAAGATATTATTACTTTATCTTCATAGGAACGCATTTCAGTTTTGTATACCAGATCCTACACATAATGCTCATATCAAGAGAACGTTTTAATATGACTGAAAAATAAGCAGCACCGACTAAAAAAATTATGACCTTCGCAAAGTTAAATTCTTCAAAGAAGTATCTTGTGTGCCAATCCTAGA
>JABUQX010079168.1:25000-35706 GCA_015478945.1 Trachelipus rathkii | reverse complement strand
AAATAATTATAATTAAGATAATAATAAAATAATAATTAATAATAATTAATAATAATAATAGATAATAATAAAATACAATAAACAAAATAATAATAATAATAAAATAAAACATAATATTTAAGATAATAATAAATAATAGAAATAATTAATAATAATAATAATTAATAATAATAATAATAATAATAATAATTAATAATAATAATAATAATGATAATAATAATAATAATAATAATAATAATAAATAATAATAATAATAATAATAATAATAATAATAATTGATAATAATAATAATAATAATAATAATAATAATAATAATAATAATAATAATAATAATAATAATAATAATAATAGTAATAATAATAATAATAATAATAATAATAATAATAATAAAATAATAATAATTAATTAATATAATATAATAATAGTAATAATAATAATAATAAATAAATAAACAAAATAATAATAAGTGAATAATATAATAATAAATAATAAAATAATAATAATAATAATAATAATAAATAATAAAAAAAATAATAATAATAAAATAATAATAATAATAATATAAAAAGAAATAATAAAATTAAAATAAAAATAAAAATAAAGATAATAATAATAATAATAATAATAATAAAATAATTAATAATAATAATAATTAAGAATAATAATAATAATAATAACTAATAATAATAATAATAATTAATGAATAATAATATATAAAATAATAATAATAATAAATAATAATAATAACGAATAACAAGTTTCGATTAATAAGTAATAATAAAAATAATAATAATAATAATAATAATAATAATAATAATAATAATAATAATAATAATAATAATAATAATAATAATAATAATAATAATAATAATAATAAAAATAAAAATTAAAATAATAATAATAATAATATAATAATAATATAATAATAAATAATAATAATAATAATAATAATAATATAATAATAATTAATAATAATACATAACAATAATAATTAATAATAATAATATAATAATAATATAATAATAATAATAATAATAATAATAATAAATAATTAATAATAATAATAATAATATAATAATAATAATAATAATATAATAATAATAATAATAATAATAATAATAATAAAATTTTTCACTATCTTGTCTTCATTAACCTGTCCCAATAGAAAAGTTAAGAAGAAGAACAGGAAATCTGAGAGCTCAGAAATGAATAAAATCTCCTTTATCTCCTCCGTATACATATAAAGACTGGTTTGTTTTGTATTTTCATTTCAAAGAGAAGCATATTTTAAACATTATTGAATGGCGGGCAAAAAACCTTTGTTAAAATGGTCTTAAACTTTCTCTCTCTCTCTCTCTCTCTCTCTCTCTCTCTCTCTCTCTCTCTCTCTCTCTCTCTCTCTCTCTCTCTCTCTCTTCTCTCTCTTTCCTTTTCTCCTCTTTCTCTCTCCTTCTCTCCCTCTCTCTCTCTCTCTCTCTCTCTCTCTCTCTCTCTCTCTCTCTCTCTCTCTCTCTCTCTCTCTCTCTCTCTCTCTCTCTCTCTCTCTCTCTCTATCTATCTATCTATCTATCTATCTATCTATCTATCTATCTATCTATCTATCTCTGATATCTATCTAGTCTATCTATCTATCTATCTATCTCTATCTATCTATCTATCTATCTATCTATCTATCTATCTATCTATCTATCTATCTATCTATCTATCTATCTATCTATCTATCTATCTATCTATCTATCTATCTATCTATCTATCTATCTATCTATTTATCTATCTTTTTCTCTCTCTCTTTCTCTCTCCCTCCCTCTCTATCTCTCTCAAAGATGGCCCTGTTATCTAGAAATTATGAGGATTTTTGATATCTACAAAAAAAAATGAATGACTATTCCCGAAATGTTTTCAATATGGTTTTCAAAATTATTTTTTGCATTTTTTCCCCCCTTTTTTAACAGATCAATATTAAATTTTCGGGAAATGTATAATAATAATTGGAGAAGAAACTCCTGTTTTTATTAAATTTTTTTTTGTATACCAACAATTTTGTTAAAAAATTAATTTTATTTTTGTTAATAATTTTCCTGTAAACAGCGGCAAAATAATTAGGTATATAAAAATAATCTAAATATAAAGGATGTATGTCCTCCAATTATATATGCTCTTGAAATTTTATGTTGATCAGATGAACAAAAAAATATAAAAAATATGAAAAAAATATAAAATATAAAATATAAAATATAAAATATAAAATATAAAATATAAAATATAAAATATAAAATATAAAATATAAAATATAAAATATAAAATATAAAATATAAAATATAAAATATAAAATATAAAATATAAAATATAAAATATAAAATATAAAAAAAATCATAACGTCTGGGAATACTATTTGGAGTTTCTGACATATCAAAAATACCTATAGATCCATCTTTATATAGTTTAATTTCCAGGACATTTCTGTAAATGAATTTTGCCCCCAGTTAAAAATGTCGGGAACATTGTTTTTTTTTCAAAGGAAAATACAAAAAACAAAACAAAATAGGGATTTGGGTAAACACTTTAAATGGACGTATTATAGCTCGGAAAATCTGTATTTTGCTTTTTATTTGGTGTAAATGGATTGAAATTAACAAACGTTATGCTCAAATTTAAATTTATGGTATTTATTTTATTAGATTTTATAAAAAATACCATGAGATCGAAACCTCCCATAATTACCTGTAGATTTTTCGTCTTTCCTTCTATTAAGATGATCCAGTATGACATCCTTAGCCTAGAACGCCTTTGCATATAATTATATCGACTAAAATTCCATATTTAAAAAAAAAAAAAAAAAAAAAAAAAACAACACTAACCCCCCAAAAATTAGCATTTGGTCACGTAAACTGGAGGGAAGCTAGTGTAATAGTTAGTGATCATGAACAATATATTTAAAAACAAAGAATAGCTTTTTGATAAAACTTAAGGGAAACCCAAAGAGTTTCATGCTTTCCTAAAACGAGAAAAAAAGTTACCATACTATTTCAGTAGAAACTTAGAATATTCCTTCAAGTTCCTACCAAACATTAAGAAAAGGTTCTTTACGGTTTTCACGCAAGACCTTATAATTTAAAAAGAAATTAAATTATTTAACAAGTATTATATAACCTTGATTTATTATTCAATGTTCATTTCCATCCACTAAAATTATTGTCAATTCTCCTTTACAAATCACAAATAAGTTATAAGTTAGCAAAATTAAACCAAATTTAGAATTAAATTGATATCTTTAATTAATTTGATATTTTTAAACTATTTCACTTAAGTTAATAGGATTAATTTTAACTCTATTAGAGTACTTGAGTTATAATATTATTGAATTTTAACTGTTGAGTAACCTAATCAGGAAGAGATTAATGATTTGAAAGTACCAAAAATGTTTTAAAAAATAAGCTTTATTATTAAAAAAAATACATATTTTAAGATCTTTAACATCACCACTTGAACCCACGATAGAGAGAGAGAGAGAGAGAGAGAGAGAGGAGAGAGAGAGAGAGAGAGAGAGAGAGAGGAGAGAGAGAGAGAGAGAAAGAGAGAGAAGAGAGAGAGAGAGAGAGAGAGAGAGAGAGAGAGAGAGAGATTTAAAAACGATAAAATATATGGTCAAGAAATTACATAAATTTAAAGCTTTTTATTTCCCTATTTTTTCTTTGATAGATAATTTAAAGTCATTTTAAAGATTGAAAAACAAAGTCGAAATGTCAGAAAATTAATATTATAAATATATAAAATAATAATAAAAAATTGGGAATATTTGAAAATTAAGGGAATTTTATTTTTAAAATCAGAAATGAAAATTAGGCATAGATTTAAAAGTTGAATTTCCGAAAGAATGAAATAATAATTATTATATATATATATATATATATATATATATATATATATATATATATATATATATATATATATATATATAATATATTAAATATATCATACTACTAATATATATTATATATATATATATATAGTAATATATATATAATATATATATCCAAACTTTAATATAAAAAAATATTACTTTGATGGGTCTCTAATTGAAGATACAAATAAAGCATTTTTTTTATTATTAATTTACTTTCAGAATTCTATTTAAATTGCGGAAAAAAATTAAATAATGTCAATCAAACCAACCACAAAGAATACCCCATAAAATAGAATACATATTCACAAACTACATGCAACAACTTTGATAATAAATAATGTAATTTAATATTTTGATAGAGTTTAATAATTATATCAACAAAATACAAATTTGAAATTGTCACTTCAAAATATT
Organism: Trachelipus rathkii; assembly: GCA_015478945.1. Lineage (NCBI taxonomy): Eukaryota > Metazoa > Arthropoda > Malacostraca > Isopoda > Trachelipodidae > Trachelipus > Trachelipus rathkii. The sequence continues at coordinate 31,388 of JABUQX010079168.1, read as the reverse complement.
GTAATTGTTGAAAGTATTCCCTAAAAAAATCGTCTGATCCATTCTCCTTGTTATTAAGGGTAACTATTTTAAAATAGAATAAATCCTTCTATCTATTATATAGATAGATAGATTAATAGAAATATGGAGAAAGATAAAGATGTAGAAAGAGAGAAAGAGGTAGAGAGACATGGGAAAAATTATCAACATCTAAAAAATTATTGCAAGAATTTAATAGAATTAATTCATTTATGACTAAAAGAAATATAAAGATATGGCGTAATTAATATATAGTAGTCAATCCACATGAATTAGTCAAAAAAAGATACAGAAATTTGTCGTCGCTATATTTTTAACACAATTTATATTTTGCATGTTGTTAACCTTATATTTTGACATTGAAAATCATAATAGGTTATTTTCTTCTTTACGCTGGTTTCAACATGGTGGTCATTTCGTATACTATTAAGTGGTTCCTTTATTGGGATTCATATGTGTTATTTTTAACTTTATTATCTCATCTGTGGTAATTCCTTAGACAAATTTTCATGTATTTTGATGTTCAAACACACTGTACAGTAATATTTATGTAATTGAGCTTTGCTTCTAAATATACTCCTTAAACATAAATTAGTATGCTAAAAATTTGCATCAAAGTAGTTGAAAACGTCAATTTTGGGGTAATTTTAGGGGGAGGCAATTTAATTAAAGTTTTAAATTTTTTAGTGAGAGGTTAATCTATAACAATGTTTAAATTGTATTCTAATTAAAGAAATTATGTCAAAATTTTACTTTCGCCAATTTCTCTTAAATTTCACTAAGGAAATTGTAACCTTCTCTGAAAGGCTAACTATTCTAAGCACATTTTTCAATGATACCATTTAGCCACGCGATAATTGTTTACATTTAAGAACAGAACAAGAACTACAATGAACTACAATGAATGTTTAAGTAATTAGTCCGACGTGATATGTAAAAATAATTATTTTTGAATGACATTTGTAGGGCGGTACTTTTTAAACCACTTGATATCTTAGATAGAGTACCTATATAATAGAGCACTTAATGTGTGTAAATTTCTTACATTTACATATTGGCAATTTTTTTTCAAAAAATTATTTTTGAATACCATGTTATGAAAGTGTGGGAGATTTAAAGTTAATTTTTTTAAAAATAATTAAACTGTTGTTATAAATAAAACTTCCCACAAAATTTCAAATTTAAAAAAATTACTCCAAAAATGACAGTTTCAGTGATTTTAATACAAAATATTAACAATATTTTATTAAGCCTCCTGAAACCAGTTTGTTTGGAAAAAATGTTCCTGTTGTTTCAAACTGTCTACCTATAAGGTTAATAATATGGAAAATATAAGTTATTTAAAGAAGGTCGAGCGTATATCACTGGACCACATCATTTGAGCTAATTCATAAAATTAAATTTAAAATTTGTTATAACTCTACGGAAAATACAATCCGTATTTCATTATCGTTACATTTACTTGAATTATTAATTATATCCAGCACACGCTTTCAAAGCTCTTTGTTAACTTATGACAAGCTGATAAGGGCGATAGAGGTGATATGGCTGTGTTCTTTTTTAATACTAATATAGTATTTATAATGTTAACAATAACAATATTATTGGTAATAATGAAAACAAAATTAATAACGCTTACATACATAGTGGCACTAAAATAATAATAATAATAATAATAATAATAATAATAATAATAATAATAATAATAATAATAATAATAATAATAATAATAATAATAATAATAATAATAATAATAATAATAATAATAATAATAATAATAATAATAATAATAATAATAATAATAATAATAATAATAATAATAATAATAATAATAATAATAATAATAATAATAATAATAATAATAATAATAATAGAGGTAAGCAAATAAAATTCGTTTTCTTTAACAAAGAAAGTTTTCTTTAACAAAATATGAGTAACTGAAAAATAATAATAAAAAATAATTTAGCAACAATTAATTAAAGAGTTTAAAAGAGACAAAAAGATTTTTTTAAATAATAAATAAAATATATATATATAAATAAATTTGCTTGGAAATAAAGTTTTCATTAAATTTTCAAATTATTCAAATATTCAAAAATAAGAAAAATTATGGAAAGTAAAAATTATCATTGATACGAAAACAAATAAACAAATAAAATTTAAATAATTTTAAAAAATAAACACAATATTTTGTTAGTAAATATTTCAAATGATAAAAAATTGAACAAATAAAATAAAAATAATTGTAAAATTACTACAATTAAAAGAATATTTTCTAACTTGATTTTTTTCCCTAAAAGTAATATTATTTGAACATATTTTAGCCCTTAAAATTATCTCCTAATAAATAAATTAAATTAAAATAATAACTTTTCACCAAATTAAAAAAAAAATTTTAATGTATTTTTTTCATATTATTATTATTATTATTATTTATCATTATTATTATTAATATTATTATTATTATTATTATTATTATTATTATTATTATTATTATTATTATTATTATTATTATTATTATTATATTATATTATTATGATTATTATTATTATTATTATTATTATTATTATTATTATTATTATTATTATAATAATTAAAAAATTTTCAATTTTAATTTAACTATATATATATATATATATATATTGTAAATAAATATATAAAATAACAATAAACTAATATATATATATATATATAATATATATATATATATATATATATATATATATATATATATATATATATATATATATATATATATATATATATATATATATTCCGCTAATAATCCGAGCACCTCACGCCGATTTCAACGAAACTTATTTTTCAATTTTCATGAAACTTACAGGAAATTTTTAAATGAGCTGAAAGGGAAAAAAAAAAAAAAAAAAAAAAAAAAAAAAAAAAAAAAATAGCAGGATATGAGTGTAAAAAGTTATGAAGTCGATTTTCAAATTTAAAGCTTGTAAACCCAATCTTACTGCCACATGGTTCGTTATTTTAACTTTTTTTTATTGGCTCATCATGTCGTTGAAGCAATATTTAATAACTTTATCCCCATTCATTGGTCTGGGGGGTAATCGATGTTATTAACTTTTTCTAATAAAAAAAAAACATTTCTGGCAAAAAAATATTTAGAAAGATGCATTTTAACAGATTTTGAAAATTGGGTAAGAAGCTAGAATTAATAAGGTTATATATATATAGTATACTATATATATATATATATATTATATATATATATAATATATATATAATATATATATGATATATATATATATATATATAATATAGATTTCATCTGTATATATTTACATATATTTCATATATCATATATATGATATATCATAAGAAAATAAAGTAAATATATATATATGCATATCTTAATAAATATATAAAAATATATTTAAGCTATATATAATATATATATATATATATATTATATATAAGGTATATATATATATATATTATATATATATATATATATATATATATTTATTATTTATTTAATATATATATATATATATATATATATATATATATATATATATATATATATATAATATATATATATATATATATATATATATATATATATATATATATATATATATATATATAGAAAATAAATTAAAATAAACCACATAATAAAAAAAATATATAATATATTATGTAATACCTAAATATTCGAAGAAAAATTTTTTATATTAATTTTACTTTAGTTACCGTTATTTTAAGAATTCTTTTTATAAAAAATGTTTTGGAAATACTTAATTTTTTTTTTATTTTTAAATTCACATTACATTAATAATTAATATTTTAATTAATCATAACTAAAATAATAATAATAATACAAAATCTAATGATAACTACGCTAATAATATATATCGTTCAAGCTCTCTTCGGTTTCTAATATCTATTCTTAGATGCTCGATCCTACAATGAATGTTTAAGACAGTTTATTATGTATATTTCTTTCTATTGCAGATAATTCCGGTCGTACTTGTTTAAATACAAAAATAAAGTTAATAATTTTAAAAAAATATTTATTTAAAAGAATTTAAATAAATTCAATTATATATATATATATATATATATATATATATATATATATATATATATATATACTATATATATATATAAAATAATTAATATTTATTTATATAATATATACTATATATATATATATATATATATTATATATATATATAATATATATTATATATATTATTATATATATATATATTATATATATATATATATATATATATATATATATATATACTTAAATATTTTCATATTAATTATTAACTAATTAAAAGTGAATTTTAACTTTATATATATTATATATATATATATATAATAATATAATATATATATATATATATGATATATATATATTATATAACTCTGTATGTTTTATATATATATATATATATATATATATATATATATATATAATATAACTTCTTTTTTTTTCTCTAATTAAACAACGTCTCTTTTTCTCAATAACTACCAACTATTCCACTTATAAAAAGTTGCCAATTAGTTAATTAATTAAGTAATCAATAATTTCTCATACAATATTTAGTTCCCTTAATTAATAACTGAAAATTCTTTTTATTAATATTTATAAAAAAAAGAATACATATTTCAAATGATGCCGTAGGATTCCTTAACTCAAAATTATTATTGTAGATGTGGCATGCTGTATTTTAAAACAAATTTTAAAATTGGGTAGAATATTATAATTATTTTTTATCCGCTGTTCCGTTGCTAGATTCTCTCTCTCCCTCTCTCTCTAACATAATGAAAAAAAAAATTATTTCTTTTTTTTATGTAGAATTTCTTTAAGTCGAGTAATTTTATTTCATTCTATAGCGTTGTTTATTCTAACTTTTGTGCTGAAGTAGTTGATGTTTATTAAAATCGTTTATTATGCCGTATATAAAGTATAGTAAGAAAAAATATGCATAATTCACAGTTAAATTTATTATATATTATTAAATTATATAATAGGAATTCTTAATAATTAGTGTATAATCATATAGGTTGTCAAAAAAATAAAAAAAATAAAAAATATATGCTAGAGGAAATCTGCATTTACTGCATTTGATCTTGTTGCATAGTGATTTTAAAACAATTTTCGACACTATTTTTGTGAAATATGCATATGTTCAAATAAGTTATAAGTTTATATATATATATATATATATATATATATATATATATATAAATATTTATTTTATAATCTTTTTTTTTTTACATGTATATATATAAATATATATATATAAAAAAAATATATATATATATATATATATTATATATATATATATATATATAATATATATATATATATATATATATATAAATAATTTATAATATATATTATATATATATATATATATATATATATATTTACAAAGTTTTATTTAATAATCTCATTTGGTTTAAACTCGGTATATTTTAATTATTAGTTACTTAATTACTATTTATTTGGTACTTCTTTGGTTAAACAATTGGTAATTTTATTTAAATATATTTTACATAAGTATTTGTTTCAGTTAAAATATTATTTTAAAATTGGAAAATGAATTTAAATACCCATTTTTTTTTTTTTTTTTTTTTATTTTCAATTTACAAATAAAAATAAAACATTTTTTTCTCTTCTTTTTGTTGTTATAAAAACACCTTTTTTTATGGACCTAAACAACCTTTTGTTTATGTAATAAGTATTACTATTTTTCAGGTATAACTCTTTTATTGTGTTTTTTTTTACCTTCTACTCTTCACTTTTATTCTTGATCTTCCAATTTCATATTCTTTTTCTTATTTTATTTACAAATTCTTCAACTTTAAGCTATTATTAGGAATCGACGAAGAGATTTTGGTGTGTATTTTTGTGCTTGTTCTAATTTAGATACTTTTATTCATCTTTTTTATTCATCTTCTTCTTCTCATGATTGGATTTATATTAGTTACTGCTACAAAAGAAATTATTTTTGTATGTAAATTTATCAATCCATGATGTTTTAGATTAGTTTGAAATAACTAATATTTTAAATCGTGGTTATTTATATTTTAATTATATATATTGTATGATATTTAATTGTATTTTATGTATTTCATATAATTTGGAGTTAAATTTAAATATATTCTTTTGTAGCAAGACAAATTTTGATGCAAGTAGATTGAACGAGTTAGGATTTCATTTTATAAAAACTGGAAAATAAAGAAATGCTAATAGATTGCATTCCTTTATTTTCGTAATAGCATAAAATTTCTTTTTATCATATATATAAGTAGACAAATATTATTCGATGGTCTAAAAATTTAAAACCTGTCAAATTGTAATGTTGTTTGAATATTTTTT
>JABUQX010079168.1:17500-20000 GCA_015478945.1 Trachelipus rathkii | reverse complement strand
AGTTTTAAAAGGTCTGAGCCAAGTGGCTGGTTCTTGACCTTTCCGTAATTCAAGATTTAAAAACCTAAATCACATTAGATATTTATATAATGTTTCTTTGTTCATGCGTAAAATTTTCATTTTTTATTTGTTCATTTTTAAACAAGGTTTAATCTCCAAAGATAGAAATAATTTTATCTCCAAAAAAATGAAATTACGCTTTTTTAATGCAAAAAATGGTTGAAACATCTTAAAAAAGGCAAGTATTACACAAACAAACAAAGGAAATTAAGATTTTGTTCTACGTTTTTTTTCCTTGCTTTTTTTCAATTATTTATTCCTACTTTCTTTTCAAGCCTTCGCAGATCCATTTTGAAGACATAGCGAAGGCCAGGTCAAAAACGGCTGACTAAAAACTATATATTTTAAAAGAGAGAAAAGCTAACCTTTTCAGCTTTATTTTATTTGATTTAATGGTAAAAAGAAATGTGAAAATTAAATTTTACTGCTCCTCCTCTTTTTCTGTCAAAACTGTACCAGTGAAAGGAAAAGGAACGGGAAAAATTAATTTTTATTGCTCCTCCTCTTTTTCTGCCATAACTGTACCAGTTTTGGAAAAAAGAACGTGAAAAATTAATTTTTATTGCTCCACCTCTTTTTTTGGTCATAACTGTACCAGTTTTTGGAAAAAAGGAATGTGAAAATTATTTTTTATTGCTCCTCCCTTTTTTCTGTTATAACTGCACCAGTTTTGGAAAAGGACCGGGGAAAATAAATTTTTATTGCTCCTCCTCTTTTTTTCATAAGAGTTCCAGTTTTGGAAATTGTATTTTAGGAGACTTTCAAATTCAAAATCAATCCCAGATTATTCAAGTGTCATCCTTCTTAAATGTGTTCAAAATGTAGGAAATGACCATATAATTATTGTACTTTTTAGTGCTTCTACAGCTAGCATTAGTCATTTTGTCACAGACGCTCAACTGTATAATTATTATAGAATCATGAGATATAACTTAGCTATTGTTTAAGTACCTTTATTATTGTACTTGATAATGGTTTGGAGGGTTTTATTTCACAACGTGTTCATGAAATGTTTCAAGATACTATATGCAAGGAAAAATTCTCGCTTTCTGATGTTCTATTGGACCTTAATTATTGAGTATGGTGATAGCTGACAACTCTTTTGCTCCTAAAAAGCAAAATAATATTTTTAACATCACCGTTAACTATTATTATTATTATTATTATTATTATTATTATTATTATTATTATTATTATTATTATTATTATTATTATTATTATTATTATTATTATTATTATTATTATTATTATTATTATTATTATTATTATTATTAAAACCGGTGTTAAGCAAACCGTTCTCTCATGTTCAGTACGCAAAACCCACATTTTTTGAAAAATAGTCGTGCAGACGATCTATTGTTATTAGTCTTATTAAATTTATTAGTGTACTTTCTACCATAAAAAAAAATTATTTAAACTTTTGTAAAATATATATACACTACATAGCGTTACACAGTTTTATAAATTACTTTAAAATTATAAATTCGGTAAATTATGACACTATCTGCTGAATTTAAATCTAATTTCAGTCTAATCTCAAAATTAGAAATATTCCTTGAGTCTGTAGACAAATTACTAGGAAGATATGATTTACAGTGTGTATATTTACTTATTCATTATTTTTTAACAGAATAATTCAAAAAATGAATGAATATTTTTTGGAAAAGAATGGCGTAGGAGCTCTTTATTTATTCAAAGCAGTGTCATATTTTAATTTATTTAATAAGGGAAACCTTCAGATGCTTTTATTTTTTCCAAAGACTAATTATACCTAACTTTTAATAATATTTTTAATTAAGAAATATTTAAAAACATCATATAAGGGTAAAGACTGCAGAAATGCAGCTGACACCATATGCATGAATAAAGAAAAGGTAAACAAACTTTCAATGCAGAAAAATGAGTACAGTAAGTGGTTACAATTTCCACTCTACTGTTTTCATCCTGTTTTGAAGAAGTCATTCGGAAATTAGAATGGACTGAAAATCCGTATGGCCTACTTGAACCATTTCAAGTTTGCAGACGAAATAGTTCTCTTCTCACAAAATCCAGAAAAGCTGCAAAGGAAAATGGTAGATGAGTCCTTTGGCTTAAGAATGACCATGAATAAAAGCCAGGTATGTCGAGGCAAGTTGAATTTTTGACTCGGGTAAAGAATTAGACATCAGTAGATCTATCTTGTTTATCTTGGTCAGGGAATTTGAAAATGAGGATGATACCGTCAAGGAAAGCGAACAAAGGGTTAAACTGGTCTGACATGAGTTTGACTGGATTAGGGTGATCTTTAAGAACAAGCTTCCACTATCCCTTAAAAAAAGGGTGTTCGACCAGCGTATTTTCACGTTCTGATATACGGAAACATAACATAAACCCTGACTGCTCAATCAAAGAATAGGCTTAGGGTGGCGCAAAGTGACATGGAACGGTAAAGTCTTGGTAT
>JABUQX010079168.1:5000-7500 GCA_015478945.1 Trachelipus rathkii | reverse complement strand
TCAGAATATGAATAAGAATATGAATAAGACCATGAATAATAATAAGAATAAGAATAATAATAATAACAATAAAAAGAATAGAAATAATAATTATAATAATAATAATTATAGAAATAATAATAATAATAATAATAATAATAATAATAAATAATAATAATAATAATAATAATAATAATAATAATAATAATAATAATAATAATAATAATAATAATAATAATAATAATAATAATAATAATAATAATAATAATAATAATAAAAATAACTTCCCAATTTTAAACAAAATTGAAAATAGAAAATGTTCAAATACTTAGTGAAAACAAAAAAGAGTTAACTTGTTATGAATTTATATATATATATATTATATATCTTATATATATGAGTTATGAATACATATATATATTAAGTTATATATATATAAACATGTTATTACATATATATAAGATATGTATATATTATTGGTTATGCTGTTATATATAAGTTAAGGCTATGTTCATATTATTATATATACATATATATTATTATTAAGGTTGGTTATATATATATACATTATATACATATATATATACATATATTTCGCAAGTATGTTATTATTGCTAAGTTATGCTGGTTATTATTATTGCCATATATGTTGGTTATTAAGTTATTATTAAGTTATATATATTGCTATTATTGGTTGCTGGCTAAGCAAATAGTTATATATATATGTATATACATATATATTATTATTATTGTTATTATTACATATATATATACATATAGTTATAATAAGTTTAAGGCAGAAAAGATATATATATGTTATATATATATATATTATGTTATTGCTAGTTAAGTCCATATTATGTTATATATATATATATATTATTATTATGTTGTTATTATTATTATGTACATATAATATACATATATATTATTGCATATTATTATTATTAATTAGTTAATATATATACATATATTGTTATTATGCTGCTAAGGGTTATTATACATATTAGTTATTGGGTTATTATTATTATTACATATTATTATTATTATTATTGTTAAGTTATATATATATATTATTATGTTACATTCACATATATATATATACATATATATATATATACATATGCTATATTATATATATATATTGTTATATTATATTATTATATATATGGATACATATATATTACATATGTAATAAGTAATATACATATGTTGAGTATATGCGCTATTATACATATATTAAATTATATATATTATACATATATAAGTTATTATTATTATTATTATATATATATTAGTGATATATATTATTATTATATATATATACATATATATATATATATATATATTATAAAATATATATATAGAATATTATATATTATATATTATTATATTATAATATATTATTATTATATATATATATACATAAACATATGATGATATATTAAGTTATTAAGTTAAGCAGCAGTTAATATTAAGTGCTACATATATTACATATTGGCTATTGTATATATAGGCATAGATAGCATAAACAAGAGCATACTATTGAGTTATTGCTATATATATGCTATTATTATTATTATGTTATTAATAATATTATAAAGAGTTATTAGAAGTATATATACATATATATATATATATATATATATATTTCATATATATTATTATTATATTATATATATATATTATATATATATATATATATATATATATATATATATATATATTATTATACATATATATATATATATATATGCAAAAACATTATTACGTCATTACAAAACATGACATATACATATATATATATGCTAAGATATACTATATATTATATTATTATTATTATATATATATGTTATTATTATTATTATTGGTTAGTTACATTATTATTAGTTATTATTATATACAAAAATATATATATTGTATATATATGTTATATATAATATATATATATATTATTATATATATTAAGATATATTATTATAGATATTATTTTCTATTACTAAGGTTATTGTATATATATTTATATACATATAAATTGATTATTATTATTATTACATATATTAAGGTTATAATATATATATATGTATACATATTACATTATTAGTTATTAGTTATGTTATAATATATGGTATAAGTTATTATTGGTTATATATGTATATTTCTATATACATATATTATTATATATATATAATATTATATATATATATATATATATATATACAAGGTTAATATATATATATATATACACGTCATCCATGTATAAATATATATAGAGCATATATATATATATATATATATAAGGTTATATATATATATAGCAGCAAAGAAATGAGGGTGATAATATTTTAAAAAAAATGTGTTATAAATATTTAGAAATATATATATATATATATATATATATATATATATATATATATTTATATATATATATATATATTTTTAGACTAAAATATATTATAAAATCACACAAATAAGAGGTTGTTTAAAAAAATAAATGAATATTTGTTTCTCTCTTCTTAAA
>JABUQX010079167.1:67500-84177 GCA_015478945.1 Trachelipus rathkii | reverse complement strand
TATAAAATGCAACACTTGTATTTAAATAATGGATGGGTTGTGTTTTTTGCATGTCAAAAGTGAAGCAGAGTATTGTTTTATCTTTTTTTGAATCTGACGTCTTTTTATTAAGATACTCGCGTGCGTAATATGCTCTTCTAAGATGGGCTTCATAAGTGTTAATTAAATCTAATTTTTCTTCAGGGGTGGCAGAATTAATCTGAATTTTCAATTTATCACACATTTGACATGTGTCAGCTTTTGGAATGTAGATATCTACATTTTAAGATTTAAAGCATTTAACGAAAATTCTATAGCTTACTTTATATTGTTCTTCATTATTTTGTTCTAATTCTTCTAAGTAAAGTTCATATAACTTTTGAATTGTGAGTCCGGGTTTAAAGTATTGTCTTTTATTCAAAGAATAGTGAGATTGAAATTTTGGGAAAGCATTTAAAAATTTCTCAATCTTATCAAGAGTGGAAGTAGGAGTCTTGTTTGGTGGATGACCTCCTCTTTTGTCGGGTGAAATTAATCCTCCTTTGCTCTTTACTCTAAGTGCATAGTCGAGCCTTTTGTTAGAAATTCCAAGCGTGCTAAGAAACATTGATTTACATACATTTTTACCATTAAGGTAAAACTTTCTGCTAAAATTTCTATTATTATGTGTCATAGCTGTTCGTCTTTGGATAGAAAGTACCTTCACACTTTGCACAATGAATAATGATTGAGTTTGCCAATTACCCAAAGACCAGAATCTATTAAAAAGAATTTGACTTTCATTTACGGTCAACTTTTCATAGCATTTCATGCGACACTGACAGTTGATATTTTTAAATTTTTTTTCTTCAATTAATTTTCCTCTACTATCGACATGCAGCTGTCCAGTTTGTAAGCGTTGTTTCCTCGATGCAAAACCCTTAGCATTTATCTTTCCATACATGGGAGAGGAAGAAAGACCAAGGTTTTGTTCTTTCGGTGTTTTCATTTCTGTAAGAGGAGTCTTTAAAAGTATTTGAAATGAACACACGTCTGAAAATCAAAAAGAAATATTGGTTATTTAAAATTTAATCAATATTGTGATGATTTAGTAATAATGTATCAGTTGAGCTGTTAAGAAGCTTTATATATATATATATATATATATATATATATATATATATATATATATATATATATATATATATATATATATATATATATATATATATATATATATATATATATATTATGCACGAACCGAAATGGCACTTTATAAATGCATGCTCTATGATATGATTTTGAGAAAATGAGGGAGAAGAAGAATAAATTGTATTTAGGTTTTATGGATTTGCAACAGGCGTCTGATAGAGTTAACAGGGAAGCGTTATGGCAGGTGTTAGTAATATATGGTGTTGGTGGTAGGCTTCTGAATGGAATCAAAAGTATGTATGACGATAGTGAAGCGTGTGTAAGAATAAATGGTGTCAATAGTGATTGGTTTAGGATTAATAGCGGAGTGAGACAAGGTTGTGTTATGTCTCTATGGTTGTTTAATATCTTTATATGGATACAGAAAGAATTCAAGGTGGGGTTGGCAGGAAATGGTGTTAGAATGATGAGAATGGAGATGAGGGAGGGTGCCCTACCTATTATTATATGCGGATGGTGTGGCGAATCTGAATAGAGTTAGAGAGGATTGGTAAAGAGATTTGGTAGGTGTAAAAGGAGGGGGTTTGAAAGTAAACGATGGGAGGCGTTATAGTTATGAGTGACGACAGTCCTCAGTGTGAATGTTAGATGGTGAGCAGCTGAAACAAGTGTCTTTAAATATTTAGGTATGTGTTGATGAGAAGGGAACGATGATGCAGAGTGTAGTAGGAAAGTTGTGAATGGCAGAAAGGTTGGTAATTAAATCGTTGGTGAATGTAAAAGGACTGAGTCTTGAGTGCGCTAGGTCTTACATGAGTATGTTGTTACCCGTGTTATTGTATATAGTAGTGATCTATGGTTCAATATAGTATAGATCTAAAGTTCGGATCTTGTTTTAGATGACAACTTAGGGCATGCAATGTGTACGAAGAACTGATGTTCGAGGAAATCGAACGTATTAGAGAGTTGTGTGGATTAACAAAGTGCAAATGTGGGAATACTCGAGTAAGTACGTTGTGCAGATTACATCATGTAAAATAACAGAAATGATAAATGGTTGTTAAGCGGATGTATAGTTGCGAGTGTGTTGGGAACCGACCGGCTGCGGTAGACCGAAGAGAAAGTGGATTGAGTCGGCGAACGAATGTCTGAAGAATGAGTTTGGCAGAGGTGAGAATAAAGGTGCATAATAGAGTGAATGGCGGGTTTTGTACTGGGAATTTGTCAGCTCCACCCGCTGCTGATGAACCCCACATTAATGATTTACCAGCAGTGATGGTCCATCGTGGTCCCATAAAGCCTCTCAGGGCAGGATTTTCTGTCCGTGTATTGAGTTCCCAAACAAAAATGTATGACAGAGTGGCCTGAAAGTCATTTTCGACTTTATCACAATTTTTCCACCGCTTCTTTTCCGATGCACGACGGCACCCACCCCAGTCTTGGGGCAAAGAGGAAGATAAAAAAAATAAAAGAATATATATATATATATATATATATATATAGCATATATATATATATAGTATATATATATATATTATTATTATGTATATATATATATATATATATATATACATATATAATATATATATATATATATATATATATATATATATATATATATATATATATATATATATACATATTATTAGTATTATATATATATATATATTAAGTATATATATATATATGTATAATATACAGCACATATATATATATATATGAGATATATATATATATATATATATATATATATATATAGTATATATATATATATATATATATATATATTATATAGATGAGTATAATATATATATATATAGTATATATATATATATATATATAAGTATATATATATATATAGATATATATATATATATATATATATATATATATATATATTTTTGAAATATAAGAAATGCATTCGTTTTCACAAAAATAACAATTATTAATATCTATACAGCAAATTCATGAGGGACCTATCATACAGTATGCTCTTGAAGTACAAGGAGATTTCGAAGTAGAAATGAATATTCAGTCAGTCAAAAATAAATAAAAACTTAAAATTATATCCTTGCATTATAAATAGTCTTAAGATTACATAAAAATAAAATTTTATAAAGAATATTCACTAGATAAGAGAAAATAGAGTTACTGCTAAAGTAGGAACAGACAAGATATGGGATAATCTTTCAGAAGTGGCTATGACCAAAGTAGGGAAAACAATCATTGGCTGAATAGGTTCAGATGGGAACACCCTATGAAAGATGGCAAGTAACATCGAAAGTGGCAACGTGGCAAAATTTGGTAACAGAGAGGTCCCGGGACATATAGGTGACGGTGGAGTGATACGAGCACAACATGAGCGTGTGCGTATCACCCCTTGTGTAAGTTGCTTGTCTGTGGGAGAAGACCATCACCAAATATTCGGCTTTATGTTTCTGAGTTTCGATTCTCGCTGATCATTCGTCCTGCACTCTTGCCAACAAGACAAAAAGCCTGTCGGAGGATATGATGGCAATTGAAGCTTGATGAAAGGCAGCCTTGTCGTGAAAGCGTTATCCAGTGGTACCGAAACAACTTCAAAATAGGAGGTGGCCATTTTAGCTTCAACAATAGGGATTTACTGCCGGTCACCCTTGCTATATGGGGTCCGTACCATAAAATAATTTGTTTCCTACGGAATGGAGCTGCCGAAGAAATTGTTGTACAACGGATACCATTGGGTTTTTAGAAGGGGTTTTAAGGTCAGCACGCTGAGTGAATCTGGTACTTCCGAATGACACAAGTGGGATCATGGTTGGCGATTAAAATTCGAGCAAAGCGCTAACCATTATAGCCATTAATCATGCTTCGTTAAAATTCGAAGCATGAGGGGGTATGAGATTGCGGGTCAGGAAAGACAGCAGATGCCCACACTGTCCCCTGTTTTAGAGCCGCTAGCAATCCCTGGAGTAAATTCATCATGAACTGCGGAATGAGACAGGAATGATGCTTTTAACAAGGCAGCCGGATGGCTGCATCAAGAGAGTCGAGCCAAGCAAACAGGGAGTGGGAATAGCCAAAGAAATTCTGTCGTAAGAGAAAGGCACCTTTGCAAATGAATGCTATGAAATTAGAATGTTATGAAACAGGTTTGCAAATGTATTAGGTGAATTGGGATTCTGAATTCCTGCAGAATCAGTGTCAGAGCAGATGGTATTGGGGTTTATACAGGAGAGAGAAGAGAGAGGTATATATATATATATATGGTATATATATATATATATATATATATATATAGTAGTATATATATATATATATATATATGTATATATATGGTTATATATATATATATATATATATCTTCTTCATCTACCTTTTTTCCAAGATTGGGAGTAAGGTGTGCGTAACATGCATCGGAAAAGAAAAGCAGTAAGAGAATATGACACGAAAAGAAAGCTCAGCCTTACCGCCTCTGTACCATTAATTAGCAAGAACTCGTCGCAATCTCGGAAAATCCACCCTAGAGCTTCACGGGACCGCGACCGATCCTCACTGTGGTCAATGCAAGGGTTCATCCCCTGGCCCAGGTGCGCACAGCAACCATACCCTACAACACCCCATTAGCCTTCCTACATGCAACTTTCTTTCCCGCCTTCCTGCCAAACCTACATTTTCCTGCAAAACATTCCTTTACTGACTCAATCCACTTTTTCGGTCTGCCGGTCGGTTCCCAAACACACTCACCCACTACATCCGCTTAACCAACTGACGATCATTCATCCTTTCCACACATGCATCTCAAACCACCTCAACATACTTTCATTTATTCTCTGAATTACCCCCTTCTTCACACCACACAACTCTCTAATACGTTCATTCCTCATTTTATCAATTGTTCTCACACCTAGCACGCCCCTAAGATTGTCCATCTGAACACATTGAACTTAAGATCTATACTTCTTATTCCAGACCATAGTCTCGCTACTATACAATAACACAGGTAACAACATACCATCATGCAAGACCCTAGCGCACTCCAGACTTAGTCCTTTTTACATTCACCTCAACGATTTAATGCAATCCAGCTACTTTCCGCCATTCACAACTTTAATAATACACTCTGCATCATCCGTTCCCTTCTCATCCAACACATACCCTAAATATTTAAACTCAGACACTTGTTCCAGCTGCTCACCATCTAACATAACTTCTCACACTGAGGGCTGTCTCACTCACAACCATAACCCAATTTTATTTACGTTTACTTTCAAACCCCTCCTTTTACACACCCTGCCAAATCTCTCTACCAATCCTCTCAAACTCTCTTCAGATTCGCCACAAAGAACCAAATCATCCGCATATAATAGGTAGGGTACCTTCCACTATCTCCATTCTCCATCATTCTAACACCATTTCCTGCCTCCCCCACCTCTAATTCTTTCATAACCCCATCCATATATAAATTGAATAACCAAGGAGACATAACACACCCCTATCTCACTCCGCTATTAATACTAAACCCATCACCTTTGACACCATTTATTCTTACACATGCCTCACTATTCCAAGCATCATTCTTTTGAAACTTTTTTACTTTTAACCGCTTGCATCACCTCTTCATTCCACCACTCACTGTTAACATTCTTACTTCCTATTTTAGCACATCCACATACTTATTTTGCACTGCTAACAATTTACTTAAGATTGTCTAAGATTTGTCTAGTTTCCATCCTGTTCACAGTCATCCATGGATTTACTATGAGCTCTTATATACTTATCCTTATTACCTTGTTCACTTAACTTCTCACTCTTAATTTTACCCACTTCCTTCCGTAACACCTTCCTCTCCATCCAAGCCCCCACTAACTTAATTTTACATTGAACAACATAATGATCCGATAATCCCATTCCTAACCCCTCACTGATTTAACATCCAACACATACTTCAACATTTTCTTCACCAACACAAAATCAATCATACTTTTCACTTCGATACCACCTCTACCTACACCAACTTCATGGATACTCTTGTGCTTTAAAGAAAGTATTACAAGGCCACATACCTCTCTTACAGAAATCAATCACCCTCCTACCATTCTCTTTTTCTCCTGACACCCCAAACCACCTGTTATATCATCCTTTTTTTGATCACCTATCCAACCTTCAGGTCCCCCAACACTATTAATCTGAAGCTCCTACTCACCGATCTAAAACACTCATTAGGTTATCCCCGAAAATTGTACTCTCTTCAACGTTTCACTCAGATGGACCATACGTCACAACCACACATACCTTGACCTTTTCAAACTTAAATTTAACCATTAGTCTAGAATTCAGAAACTCTGACACACAAAAGTCTACTATATGAAAATTCACAAGTTACCACTAAAATTCAGTAACTCCTCCTCTCCCCCCTCTCATTCCTCTTTCTTCCACAGCAGCACACACTGCACATTTCCTTACACCACAATTACCTATTTTTACTCGTTTCTTTTCATCTTTGTTTCAGTCACAGCATGCAAATCAAATTTTTGTCCTTTCTAAATCAATCTAGATCAAAGAAAGAGATGGATTGACTCAGTTGGAAAAGGTGGGAACCTGATCGAAGCAAGAGGATTGGCGCGTGATAGGAATGTATGGAGGAAGTTTGTGAGGGCACGTGGTAGTGGGCCACAAAGCCCAGGGATAAACCCAACACTTGATGATTTGTCACTGTGTAAGTCCATCACGCTGTTATGAAGTTTTGGGCGGATATCTTAGTTGAGAGGAATGAAATTGGTGGTTTTGTTTTGGGTTTTTTCCTTTCGACTTCATTGTCATTTCCCTTCACTAGCTATCTTTTCCGGTGCAGCACGCACCAAAACCCTTTGGCTTTCGAGTTAAAAGAGAAAACAGGAAGATGAAGAAAGAAGGAAACAGAGAAATCTCATAATTTAACCTATTATTATGAAAATGAATGAGGAGTCTATCTCACCTGTTGTAGAAATAAGTGGAGTGTCTCTATTGCTTTCTGAGATTTTACTTTGGTGGTGCGTTATTCGTACATTTGTTGATGAAGATGTGAAGGAAAACATATCTGGAGAGGAGGAAAGACCACGGTTTTGTTTTATTTGTGTTTGCCCAGCTTCATGAGGAGTTTTAAGAAGTACTGGAGATGTACAAATATCTGAAAATAAAAAAGATACTTTGTTTTCATTCTTAGGTTCAAAATATGAGGAAAATATTTTAAGTTTATTATTATTATTATTATTATTATTATTATTATTATTATTATTATTATTATTATTATTATTATTATTATTATTTTTTCACCAATAACAAATCAATCATACTCTTCCCTTCACTACCGTCTCTATCTACACCAACTCTCGTAACATATTTTTTGTGAACAAAAAAGTATTACTTACACACATACTGTAATTCTATTTTCACAAAAATCAATCACCTTATTGCCATTCTCATTTTCTCCTTCAACACCAAAAGCACCCGTTACACACACCGCACAACAGTTACAACCACACATGTAATGTAATATATAATGTAATGGAATATATAATGAAACATAATGTAATATATAAAGAGACCTTAATAAATATTAAAAAAAATGAGAAAAAAATATTGAAGGTAATAAAAAAAAGATGTATAGACTTTATCTTACCTCTTGAATCAATAAATGCAGTCTCTGTATTGTTTTTTGTTAACTCATTTGTTGATGACGAGCTGGAGTAAAACATATCTGGAGATTTAGAAGCCATAATGCCAGATTGCAAACTTCTCTGGGAAACTGACTCTGAATTTAAAAAGAGAACTACAAATAGAAAACTAATCCGTTTAAATACTACACAATTATCTAAATCTGGGTTAGGAACCGACCGGGGCTCAGATTTTGCTGGGGCCGGGGCCACAAAAAACGCCGGGTTTAGCCGGGGCCCCGGTCGGTTCCTAATCCGGGTATGTCGTTAAAATGTGCTTTCTACAATTTTTTCTAGTTGAAAAGGAAAGTTCTTAATGTTATTAAAATATGTAAGCTGCCACCAATTAATTTGAATTCTTAGTATCTTACCATGAGCATTTCGAAGATCATATGTTTTTGGTGACGATTCAGGAACTGTAGGGTTGATACATAAATTAGAAGTTGCTGACTGAACCCATTCAGCAACTCTTTGTCGCTTATAATTTGAAGAGTATCTCTGAAAAAAGCAAATAATTTTTTTTTATTCAAAACAACTATAACCCTAAATTTTTTGAATTTTATAATATATATATATATATATATATATATATATATATATATATATATATATATATATATATATATATATATATATATATATATATATATATATATATATATATATATATATATATATATATATATATATATATATATATATATATATATATATATATATATATATATATATATATATTAATGTATCTGTGTCTGTTTTTTTTTTTTTTTGGTATCATCAGTATCAGTAAAATGTGCTGATAAATAAAACCAATACCAGCGAATATAGAGATTTCAAACAGAAAAATTTAAAATTATAAAAGTATAAATTAATTGTTATTACTTACTGTCATTATTGTTATAATTTATTATTATTATTATTATTATTAATTATCATTATTATTATTATTATTATTATTATTATTATTATTATTATTATTATTATTATTATTATTGTGTGGGGACACTAAGAAAATCTTAATAAATATTCAGTGAGTTCGTTTTAAAGATAGACCTTTTAGGAAAGGAAAAAGAAAACCTATTTGGTGGAATACAGAAATTAGTGAGAACATCAAAGTAAAGGTAAGATGTTTTAAAATATTCAAGGATAATTGTCAAGAGGAAGATTTAGAAAATGATATGAATATTAAAAATGAACTTTCCCACTCAATAAGAAAGACAAAGACAGTAACAAATCAATTTAGCAAAGAAGGTAGTAATAAAAACCAAAAAAGTTTTTGTTTTTATAAATTTCAAAGTAAGAATATAAAAATGGAAAATTTAATAAATTTAGAGATAAGGAATTAGTTAACATTTTCAATACTATTTTGCCTCAGGCTTTACTGAAGAAAGATTGGATAATAGTTTTGGGACTAGTGCTTCTGGTATGCAAAAAATAAGTTAACTTTAAAATTTTAATTTGAGGTGGAAGAAATTAAGTCTTTAATAAACTCTACAGAGAGTGGGGCTAGAACATGAGACACCCATGACCCAAGTTCATTCTGGATAAGTGTTTTTATATTTTTCCTTGTTCACTTCAACCCTTCTATTTTTTTCTCTTTTTACAAATATATATTATTACTGAAATTTATAAGTATTGAATATTATTATTTAACATCCTTATCACTTACCAAAGATAGTAACAAACCATATCATAATAGGTATTAACAAATTTTTAGGAAATATTTTTTTGCATCTTATACTTTGATTATGCTTTATAACTTTACTCTTCAAATTTTTAAAATACCCATATTATTTTTTTTTGTTTTCTAGAACCTTCACCAATTTATCATTGGGTGCGATTGATTCTTAGTTCTTCTCATTTTGAAAATCTACCCCATCTACCAATGGGGGTAAGAATTTTACCTTTATCTTTTATACTTCCTTTTCTCACTCTTTCATTTGTTGCTTTACACTTTTATTTTACATCTTTTAGTTCTAACTTTGGCCTCTATTCACTTAGTGTTCATTAAACATGAAGCCAACTCCATTCTTCTGAACTTTGTGTGATTCATCACGGTTCATTGGCCCAACAAATTCGTCATTTATTTGATGTTCTTTTTCTTAAGTAGTTTTCTGGCTTAGGTTTAGTTTGTGTATGGTACTGGCTACTTTGTTATCCAAGGACAGTTGGTCTTTGCCATCATTCTTCTTTTTGACTTCTGCATCACCAACATAGTGTTTGCCATTTAGCATATATAGGTATATATATATATATATATATATATATATATATATATATATATATATATATATATATATATATATATATATGAAAAAAAAAAATATCCCCAGAAATAAACAGAACTCTGTGGGACACCTCTTTTCCAAATGATAACTGATTGCTATTTATAGTACACATTGATTTCTATTCCAAAATGACTTTATTCTTGTACTACCCCACCTTATGAAAGGCTTTACTGAACTCTAAATACAGTATATTATATCAATTGAATTGTTAAAGTATTACATAAATTCAAAAAGACTTGTCTGACAAGATCTACCTTCCCGAAAACCATGTTCGGAACCTTAAACTATCTTGTTATCATCCAAATATTTATCTATTCAATATTTCAGTAGCTTCTCCAAAACATTTACAACAGAGATATTAAGATAACCGGCCTATGATTTTCAAAATCTTCTGTACTTCCTTTCTTTTAAATAGGCACAGCATATGCCATTTTCCATTCCTCTGGTATCTCACTGAATGTAATGGATTGTTTAAAAATAAAGTATAATGTCTTTGCTATGATGCTACTACATCTTTTCATAATTATATTTTATATACCCTCAAAACCCCCAGCTTTACTTGAATCAGTATGGTTCTGTAAAGACTTAATTTCTTGCAACTCGAATCCAAATTGAAAAGGTCTATTTATTATATTGATACCATAAACACTATTCCCCAAAGTATTATCCAATATTTCCTCAGTAAAAACTGATGCAAAATAAATATTGAAAATGTTAACAAATTCTTTTTCCAAACTTATTACCATTTCATCAATTTTAATTGGACCAATTGTGCTATTTTTACTTTTAAATTTATAAAAACAAAAAGTTTTTGGGTCTTTATTACTATTCCTTGCTAAATTATTTTTTTTTACTCTCTTTGAATTTCTTATGTAGAGGTTAAGTTCATTTCTAATATTCCTAAAATTTTCAAAATCTCCCTCACTACTATTACCCTTGATTTTTTTTAAACATCTGTACTTTACAAACTTTGATTTTATCACTTACCTCTCTACTCCAACAAATAGGTTTCTCTTTCTCTCTCTATCTTTAAAACATACTGACTGAATATTCATGAAGATTTTCTTTAAATGTTCATTAATAATAATAATAATAATAATAATAATAATAATAATAATAATAATAATAATAATAATAAAAAGAATAATAATAATAAATAATAATAAATAATAATAATAATAATAATAATAATAATAATAATAATAATAATAATAATAATAATAATAATAATAATAATAATAATAATAATAATAATAATAATAAATTTTAAATACTAATAATACAATTTAAAATTATGAAAACATATAAACCTCTATATATAATATATATATATATATATATATATATATATATATATATATATATATATATCATATATATATATATATATATATATATATATATATATATATATATATATATATATATATATATATATATATATATACTGGCATTGGTATTATTATCAGTTTGGTATTGTCATATTTTTACTGATATCCAAAGAAAAATATTGAGAACCAATCAGGGATGGCAATTTTGGTGATTTTTTTGATTTTTTTTTGTAAATAAATAATATTAAAGCAATAGTGATTTTTTCTATTTTTTTCAGATTCGTAACGTCACGCGATATATAATTTGTAACTTGCAAATTATATTTCACGTGACGTTACGAATCCCAAAAATAAAAAATATAAAAAAAATAAAAAAAATCACAAAAATTGCCATCTCTGGAACCAATACCTTAAAATGAAGTGATATAACCAATACCAATACCAACATTTTAGCCAATACTGATACCGGAAAAAAAGGCCAATAATGTACTCCTAAGCTTACTAACTATAACAAAAAATGCTGTGAACCTTTATGAAGACAGAAAAGGACCGTAACAAAGAGCCTTAGAGACATATCCAAGAATGTTGCAATTAAACATGCAAGATTTAATGTACAGGAAGGTGAATTAATTTGCACATCATGCTTGAACAAGTTGTATCAAGTAACACAGTCTCCAACAACATTAAGGTCTAAATGTGAGACTGATTATGATGAAGTTGATCAAATAAGAGATAATGCAGAGAGTGATATGGACTCTCATGTTAAACTAGAAGATTTTAACTTCCAACTTGTGAATCTCAATGTTAGGCTACTCCAATTAAAGCATGCAATTTCTATTTATAGGCTTGTACATACACTTCACATTACCTTAGAATGATAGTGTTATTTAAATAAAGAATCACAAAATTATTTTTACAGCAAGTTTTAAAAGCTTATAAATCTTCCTAAAAATTATTTAAATTATAACTGAACATAAAACTTTCTATTCTAAATATTTCATTACAATACTTTTAATTTAAAATTGTGAAAAAGTTTTCTGCACTGCTGCATTATATTCACAACAATAAATGTTATATCATTTTAACAGCTGGAATAAAATTGAAAACTACTTCCACTCAGAGAAATTGATACAAGAAATATAAAAAGGCAGCTGGTAGCCTAAAAAGAATATTTTAGGAAGTTTAACAGGGTGGCCTGCCAGATGAAGACCACTCATCATCTAAAGTGCAGCATCGTGATAATTCTGAGTAAATGTACAAAAACTATACATCCATTACATAATGAATTTTAAAAAAAATATATTTTATGAAACAAGTTTTGTAAAATATTTTCTATAAAAAATGTTATAATTTTCTTTACATAAAATATTTTGTTAAATATTTTTCAGGTTTGAGATTCTTATGAATTGGCTTGTTGAAGAGTTCAAAGCTACAAAATCACATGAAAGAAAACTGCAAATATTAACTGTCACCTTTGTCAATTAATAGAACAGTGCAAGTCTTCAACACAACTACATATATGGTGAACAAATCAAGAAAGCTAAGTAAAGAATTTGGAATTTTAACAGAAATACCTAAGGTCAGTAAGGGTAGAGTAATTACTGAAGATATGAGAAGGAAAGTAGAAAACTTTTACAACTTTGATGACGTGAGTAGAGTATGCCCATGGAAAAGTGTCTTCCTTAGTGTGAAGGATAAAGAGGGACAGAAAGAACATATGCAAAAGAGGTTAATACTTGGAAACCTGAAAGAAATCTATGAACAGTATAAGAAAGAATCTCAACATTCTCCCAAAGTAGGGTTTTCTACATTTGCAAGTTTGCGCCCCAAATACTGCATCATTACCGAAGCAAATGGAATACACTGAATATGTGTGTGTGTTTACCATCAAAATCCAAAACTCATGATATCTGCCATAGGATGTAATGACATCAATATCAAAATTTAAATTGAAAAATGTGTATGCAGCATGAATAGCAAACAATGCATGCTTCAACAATGTGGTAAATGGCCTTGAATAAATGGCATTTTAAACTTTCTCCAATTTATGTTTGAATCAAATTGCAGAGATAGAATCAATTTTAGCCAATGGGTGCAAACTGATCACTGAACCTTAAAAAATGCATCCCTATCAATTGATGAATTTATTGACAAATTGTCAGGTCAAATTAGGAAACTAACAAAACATCACTTCATTCCAAAGAGTCAAAACAATTGCATCAAAAATCTTAAAAACAATATTCAGGAATAGGATGGAATAATAATAGAAGATTTTTCAGAAAATTATTCGTTTGTAGTACAAGATGCCAGTCAAGCATTTCACTGGACTAGAAATCAGGCAACAATTCACCCATTCATATTGTACTACAAAGCAAATACTAATTTATGACACAATACATTTTGTTTTATTAGCGATAGCTTAGAGCATAAAAAAACACTAGTTTATACTTTTCAGAAAGCATTATTGACAGAAGTAAACAAATTGTTTCCAAATATAAATAAAATTCATTACTTTACAGATGGTTCAGTTGCCCAATATAAAAATAGATACAATTTCATTAACCTGTGTCATCATGAAAAGATTTCTATGGCATAGTAGCAGAGTGGAATTTGTTTGCAACTAGCCACAGTAAAAATGTGTGTGATAGCATTGGAGGAATGGTAAAAAGGGTTTCAACAAAGGTAAGTTTACAAAGAACAACAGAGTATCACATCTTAGCAGCAAAAGATTTATACACATATTCTGAATGCATTCCCTCTATTCAATTTTTTTATATTACAACAGAAGAGCTTTTTCTCAAGCATCGTTTTAAGGAATCTAAAACTATCAAAGGAACTCATGGTTTTCACAAAGTTATACCAAAAAGTATAAATAGTCTTCTAGCTTATGAAATATGTGATTCAGATATTTACAAAGAGTTTAAATATAGATAATAAACCAACTGATGTTGAAAGCATAAATGGGAAATATGTAGCCTGCATATATGAAATTGAAATATGGTTGGGATTTGTAGAGCTGTGCAGTTTAGAATATCAAGATGTTAAAATTAAATTTATACATAAATTGAGTTCAAATGTATATTACTTTACTGATGTGGAAGACACATTTTGGGTACAATTAGAAATTATAATTTATGTTATGAGCCAGCCAAATATTAAACCAAAAAGAAAAATTGAATACAGCTTTGATAGGAAGGAATTATTAAGGGCACATCATCTAATGAGGCAAATAAATAAATAAATATATAATATATATATATATATATATATATTAGTTATATATATATATATATATATATATATATATAAAGTATATATATATATATTAAAGATATATATATATATATATATATATATATACATATATATATATATATATATATATATATATATATATATATACTGGTATATGTAATATATATACTGGTATATATATATACATATATATATATATGTTATGAAGAGCATATATATATATATATATATATATATATATATATATATATATATATATATATATATATATATATATATATATATAATTTATGTGTTTATGTAATATATTAAGTTTTTTTTTTCATATATTAGTAGTATGGTATAATAGCAATTAATTAAGGTATATTTGAGAATGATACAAAATATGGAAGTATTAAAAATAAATTGTCAAAGTCAGCCAAAACGCTGATTTTGCATAAAAAAATGATTTTTTTTTTACTTTTATTTTTTACTTAGAGGTGTTTTAACCTAACCTATCTTAACAATTAGATCATATTGATCCAAGTAAAGCTGCAGGCCCTGATGGTATATATATGGTAGAATTCTGAAAGAGGGTAGTACCAGCATTGCAAAGGCACTGTATTTGATTTTTAAGCGATCTATAACATTTGGTGAGGTACCAGATGGCTGAAAACAGCATATGTTAAGTTTTATTTATAAGAAAGGTGAAAAGGAAGATTTAGAATTTTGATAGACCGTTAGCGTAATATCTTCTGGTTGTGCTGTCTCTCTGGAAAAGTTAATAAAGGTCATATAGAGAAATATTAAGAAGATAACAAGGTATTGTATGACTCCCAGCATGGTTTCAGAAAGGGTAGGTCATGTCAGACAAACCTTTTAGAATTTATGGAATACATTACTGACTGCACTGACCGAGGAGATCCAGTTGATATTATATATTTAGACTTTAGCAAAGCTTTTGATAAGGTTCCCCACATAAGGCTGATGAAGAAGTTATTGCAATGTGGTATAGGTGGAGTGGTACATGGTTGGATTAAAGAGTGGTTGCGAAATAGAAAACAGTGTGTACAACTCAAATGGCAAATAAATCATCATGGAAATAGTGAAGAGTGGTGTCCCACAGGGTTCAGTGCTGGGGCCCACTATTGTTCCTCATATATATAAATGATTTAAATGCAAGGTTTCTAAGTTTGCAGATACCAAAGTGGCTACCACAGTTACAAACAGTGAAGGATGTATAAAGATTCAAAAAGATCTTGATAAACTTCTTGGGTGGGCAGATAAGTGGCAAATGAATTTTAATAGTAAAAAGTGTAAGGGTCTTCACCTAGGTTACTCAAATAAAAGTTTTAACTACGATATGATTGGGGATTGGCTGGAGTCTGTGGACCAACAAAAAGATTTAGGTGATTTGAAAGTAGCTAATCAGTGTTTGGAAGCTGTAAAGCTAATAAGATGCTGGGCATAGATCGTAATGTTGTTTACAAGAGCAAGGGAAGTTATAAACTGTATATTAAAGCAGTAGTTAAATAGTAATAGAGTATATTGTGCATGTTTAAAGTCTCTTATTTAAAGAAAGACTGGAGGATAAGTAGAGTGAGTGCAACATAGGGCAACAATGATTTTTGGGTTTGAGGGTAAGAGCTAGAGGAGAGGCTGAAGGAGTTAATGTTTTCTGTAGAAAGGTGATTTCTTAGAGGGGACCATGATGACAAGTCTACAAAATATTTATATCTATTGATAACAAGCAGAGACCAAATAAATTTTTCTTACATAAGAGAAATTTACAGGCAAGCTTCTGGAATTATGTCAGAAGCTACCACTCTAAACAATTTTTCTTAAAAACTTAAATAACCTTTTTTGAACTGGGAGAAATTTTTTGAACTTAGAAAATTTTTCAGTGATTTGAAAGGTGATTTGAAACTGCTATAATACTGATATTTAATATATATATATATATATATATATATATATATATAAGTTGTTGTTTTTTATATATAGTATATATATATATATATATATATATATATATATATA
>JABUQX010079167.1:27500-30000 GCA_015478945.1 Trachelipus rathkii | reverse complement strand
TATATATATATATATATATATATATATATATATATATATATATATATATATATATATATATATATATATATATATATATATATATATATATATATATATATATATATATATATATATATAGTATATATATATATAGAGTATAAAAAAGAGGTAAAAATATATATATATATAAATATAAATTTAAATATATATATATATATATATATATATATATATATATATATATATATATCACAGCATTTTAAACTTGTTTCAAATATACGGCAAGTTTGCATGCTAAGTGACCTTTTTATTAAAAATCAAAGGAGAAAACCAAAACCAAAACCAAAAATAATTTGAATACTAAACAAATAAAAGTAAAAATAAAGCGAGGAAGGCCAAAATTGTTCATTTATTTGATAAGAATGAAATGAAGTTTAAGATTAAACCCAGATAAAAAATAGAAAATGAGAGAGAGAGACATATAGAGAGAGAGAGAGAGAGAGAGAGAGAGAGAGAGAGAGAGAGAGAGAGAGAGAGAGAGTTTTGAAAGGAAAAAAGAAATAAAATCAAATATGGAAATAATTTTTTTTTAAATTTTCTTATTAACACACCCACACACACTATATATATATATATAGTTAGTGAAGTATATATATAGTTATATAGTTATATATATATATATATATATATATATATATATATATATATATATATATATATATATATATATATATATATATATATATATATATAAACCTTCAACCCCCAGTAAGGATTGAGTCCTGTCAGTCGGACTCATCGTGAAAGGTCCTTAGGAACAAGGGTCTTACTGACCAATCAGCTGGCTGGCCAGGCCTATCGCGGATGCCGGAAAGTATTCCCATTTGTAGCAAAGCACGCTACCAATGTACTCATTAACGTCTGAGTGGGATGAAGCTAGAGTAATAGAGAATAGGTCATATTCTCGACTCTACCCAGTCTCGAACCTGGGCCCCTCGCTTGCTAGGCGAGTGCTCTACCTCTGAGTTAGATAGATATCTTATTGATTAGAAGGTGACGAAAGATATCTGGAAATGGTTCAAATCTGTTGAATTTAACGCTATGAGGTATAAGGGTTTTAGGTATTATTAAATTATTTAGACAATCCTTAATAAATAGAAGTTGAACTTTCTTAGTGTTTGCAGAGATCATATAATCCATGTATTCCTTGAATTTTTTCCTAAGATAGAAATCCACAATCGGAATGTTGTTAACAGGCATGATATAATGTTTCAAAATCAAAATAGCTTAGGACGCCAATAGTAATAATAAGATTACAATGCCTTAATTAGAAGAGACTAGTGGATTCCTTTTGAATAGAAGAAAATTAAGTTCTTAAATATTTAAATCAATTTATGATAAATATTTAAGAACTTAATTTTCTTCTATTCAAAAGGAATCCACTAGTCTCTTTTAATTAAGGCATTGTAATCTTATATATATATATATATATACTATATATACATATTATATATATATATAGTTATATTATATATAGTTATTATATATATATATATATATATATTATACATATATTATTATTATTATTAAGCATATATATATTAATACATGCTACTAAATCAAAAAACATTACTTCAGATTCGATATATATATTATATATATACATGTCTCTATAAAAATATATATATATTATTTTTATATATATATATATATATATATATATATATATATATATATATATATATATATATATATATATATATATTATTATTATATATATATATATATATATATATATATATATATATATATATATATATATATATATATATATATTATATATATATATATATATATATATTTATATATATATATATATATATATATATATATATATCAAAAATTGTTAACAAAACCAAAATAAAAAATTTATTTTATCATTTTATAAATAAACTACTCTTTAATCTTTTACATTGTTTTAATAGATTGTTTTTATTTACTAATTTATTGTTTTAAACCTAGTTAAAGCCGTTTTAAAAATAAAGATGACATTAAATACAAATAATATTCACTATATATATATATATATATATATATATATATATATATATATATATATATATATATATATATATATATATATATATATATATATATATATATATATATATATATATATATTTAGGTGTGTGTGTGTGTGTGTGTGTGTTTTTTGGTGTGTGCGTGTCAGAAAAAGTGTTCAGTTTTGACACGACACCAGAAAACAGGTCGTTTTTCAAGGTGCGTTTATTTTGTTAGAACGAAGATTAAAGAAAGATAATATTATATCTACCATGTAGACATCATGCATATGAGATTATCTTGAAGGTGGTTTTCGAATCCACAGTTTGTACGTATTTTGGGTCTGATATTTAGATTTTCAAAAAATTGGTAATAAAAGTTGGTATAAAATAAACAAAATCAAATTTGCAACTGGTATTACAGATACATTTGTCAAAGAACGTCTGCCGAACACTCA
>JABUQX010079167.1:15000-20000 GCA_015478945.1 Trachelipus rathkii | reverse complement strand
CCTTGTCAGATGAAGAAGTAAAATTTGACAAACAATGGGACCAACTGGAGCATGCAGAAAAGTGAAAAAAGACAATCTACCAGTAAAAGACCTTCAACCTAAAAATCCTCTAGAAAAATACAAAGTAGATAAGGCATTAGATGAAATAATAAAAATTGACCGGGAGCCAAAGTTAAGAGTTAAAGAGGCGAATCCCGTAGTTAGTCTAAAATTTGCAAGATGCGGCTCACAATTACAGCTTTGCTCCTCTAGTCAAGTGAAATGTTGAAGAGCTAGTTTTCTGCTTTAAAAATTAATAAAATGCGGATCTCAAGGAGACATCAATTAAGGGAGTATTTTATTGAAGATGGTTTTGATTTTTAAGAAACAATTTTTTGTGAATAAATTTATATTACATATGCTCAGGCAGTTCAAAGAGAAAGTATTTTAAGATTTAAGAAAGTGAATACAATGTTTTTTTTTAAATAAAACATCTGTTTGAATAAAATTATATGACATATGTTCATGCAGCTCATAGTTCAAAGGGAAATTATTTTAACTTTAGAATGAAACTGAAATATATTTGTTTGTCATTTTTTATAAAATATTTTGTATATGTATATTATATATATATATATATATATAACATATATATATATATATATATATATATATTATATATAGTATATATATATATAATATATTTTATATGATATAATATATATATATATTATATTATTATTATACTTTTTTTTAATTAAAATTATATTACGTACTGTCCAGGAGTCAGCCGTTCAAAGAGAAAAAATTATATCAAAATTAAGGAAGAAAATGAACTATTTTTTTCTGCATTTCTTAAAAATCTTATTTTCTATAAACATTTTCTGTTTTTAATTCTATGTTTATTAAAGATGTCAATAACAAACATTCAATTTCATCATACCATGAAAATTTTGTAACAGAGAATTAATGACTTCATTGCAATCGAGAAGAATTTATAATTAGGAGCCGGAGACGGAGCCGAACATTTTTAAAATGACGGAGCCAGAGTCGGAGCCGGGTAATTTTAAAATTATGGAGCTGGAGTCGGAGTCGGAAAAAAATTTGCCGGCTCCGCAGTACTGCTCTCTCTCCATTATATATA
This sequence comes from Trachelipus rathkii, assembly GCA_015478945.1. Classification (NCBI taxonomy): domain Eukaryota; kingdom Metazoa; phylum Arthropoda; class Malacostraca; order Isopoda; family Trachelipodidae; genus Trachelipus; species Trachelipus rathkii. The sequence continues at coordinate 18,877 of JABUQX010079167.1, read as the reverse complement.
TATAGTATATATATATATATTATATATATATATATATATATATATATATAATATATATATATTATATATATTATATAATATATAATATATATATATAATATATATATATATAATATATAAATATATACTGTTATTATATATATATATATATTATATATATAATATAATATACTTATATATATATGATAGATATATATATATAAGTATATATATCTATATAAATATATATATATATTAGATATATTAGATTATATAAATATATATATATATATATAATAATATATATAATATATTATATATATATATTATATATAATATATATATAGATGATAATTATTAATATTACATACATTACAAAGATCCAACAATATGTAGTATATAGTATATATATAATATATATATAATTATATATAATATAAATAATATATGATATATATACTATATATATATAATATATATATATATATTATATATATATATTATAGATATATATATACTATAATATAGTATATATATATATATATAATATATATATATATTATATATATATATATATATTACAAGAAAGCTTGTAAGTGTAAATTAAGATATTAATGTAAATCTAAAGATGCTACAATAACGCTCAGAGCCATTTCCCAATTAGCGTTCCCAATCTCACTCTCTCTCTCTCTTTATATATATTTATAATATATATATAATATATGATATATATATATATATATTATATATATATATATATATATATATATATATATATACTATACATAATACATATTACACATACATATACATATACAAATACAATTACAATATATTATTATATATATATCATATATATTATATATAATATATATTATTATATATATATTAATATATACTTATATAATATATATTATATATATATATATATATATATAATAGTATATATATATATAATATAAGTTACCAAATCAAGTACAGCAAAAACACCATTTATTATATGTCATTGCTTCAAACTTCTTATATTCATTTAATATTAACAATTTAGCAATTAAGAACATAATCCCAAGTTTCCTTTCGAGTTTGTAAATAATGAAGATAATAAGTTTATGTTTTCAAAAATAGGCTAAAAGATGTAAGCCCTAAGATCTCTCTCTCATTATATTACATGAGAAGAAAGATGTATGGATAAAGTTTAAATTACTTTAGGATGGAATAAAATTTACTCTTCATTGCACACAAATATACATGATATTATATATATATAATGATATATATATTATATTTAGATATACTATAATATATATATAAATATATATATATATATATATACTATTATTTTTCTTCCTCCTTTTATGGGGTTATTAATGAATCTATAGATCTTAGGTGTTCGCGGTCAAACCTTGACCACGAGGACATTCCAATTTTTTTAACCACATCCCAACACAAGTCGTAAAATTGCAATGCTCTTTCCTACAATCATTAAACTCAGTTCTGTGTTGACTGATATGATAATGGGAGCTTCTCCAGATGTTTCACAAGACACTTCTTTATTACACCCAGCGTTCCAACTACTATGGGAATCACCACGATACCGTTGATATTCAATATTTTCCTAATTTCGTGTTTGAGCCTTTGATATTTTATTTCCTTTTCCCTTTCATATGTCACCAAGTTGTTATCATTTAGGACTTTTACCTCTATATGTAACGCTTCTGCTCCCTTTATCCGTTTAAGCACTACGTAGTCCGGTCGATTGTTGGGTGACTGTTACAGTTCGTTGTAATATCCGAATCATAACGTAACAGCATCTCTTCGGTTTTTCTATTTCTGGGGGATTGTGCCTAAAAAAGTTGGCCGCTTGTCCTGATGTTGTATTTTTGGCACAATTTAAAATTAATTAATTTGAAGATGGTATATGGATTTCAGCATACACTATACCAGAGGTTCTCAAACTGGGGTACGCGTACCCCCAAGGGTAAGGGAAGGGATTTTCAGAGGGTACGTATGGTCAGGTAGATAATATGCTATCTAAGTATCGCCAAACTATTATCATAAAGTTATATAACTGATATATATTATTATATATAATAAATAATTTTATATAATAAAAAATATTTTACATTAATAATTAAAAAATATATATATAATATATATATATATATATATAATATATTATATTAGTGGCGGCTCTATCAAAAAAAGAGACAGTAGGATGAGAGTTACATCAAATACGGGTTCACCTCAATTTATAAAGGCAGTCTAATACAACCACAGTGTGTCGTATGCTACAAGGTCTTGTCTGAAGGTTCTATGAAACTAGCTTTCTAAAGCGTCATCTACATGGCTGTCATACAACTTTAAAGGATAAAGATGCAAGCTTCTTAAACGAATGGAAGGTGGTGTGAAACATTCTTGTCTTGATTAATTCTGTCATAACATGCAGCAATCTCATTGCAGGTCTTCTTGCATCATATAAAGTAGCACTTAAGATCGCTAAAGCAAAAAAATCGCATGCGATTGCTGAAACTCTCATTCTTCCATGTTGCAAAGATATTGTATAGTGCATGAATAGGTGATGGCTGCTTCGCAGATAATTAAATTTATTGTGCTGTTATCGAACGATCTATTCAGCGAAGAATTCTGATTTATGGCAAGAAGATGTCAAGCAACAGTGAATCGAAAAAATTAAAATACGGCCCAACCAAGATGTTTTCCATACAACTCGATGAAACTGCAGACATTAGTAACTATGCACAGTTGCTTGTTTTCGCAAGGTATATAAAAGATGGCGATTTTAAAGAAGAATTCCTATTTTGCCACTCATTAGAAGCCTCAACTACTGGAGAATATATTTTCCAGACAGTCAACACATTCTTTGATATCGTATAGGACTTTCCTGGAAAAATGTCTGTGCGTGCATGCACAACTCACGGTGCACCGGCAATGCTTGGTATTCGTTCTGGATTTATAGGCAAAGTAAAGGAGGTGAACCTTGATGTAATAAGTTTACACTGTATGATTCATCGATATGCTTTGGCATCTAGGACATTACCTCCTGAACTTCGAGATGTTCTTAAGGATGCTATCAAAATAGTAAGTCGCCAATAAATCTTGTTCACTTAATAGGTCGCTTTCCTATGTTTGTTGTGTCAAGATTTCGAGGCTGAACATGAAGTTTTGCTCTTTTCCACACAGAAGTGCGATGGCTTTCGCGAGGAAATGTAACTTCTAGAGTTCAAAATATGAGAGAAGAGATGTCCTAATTCTTTTCAAGAGATGCTAAGGCGCAATCCAAGTATTTCAGTGAAAAACTCACTCAAAAACAATGGCAACTAAAACTGGCATATCTCAGTGACATATTTTCTCGACAAAATGATCTAAATTTGTCACTGCAAGGGAAATCCACAACATTGATTGATTTATCGATAAATGTAAGTCATTTACTATGAAACTTGAATTGTGTGAAAAAATGTGAAATCAGGAATTTCCATGTTTTGAAAATATTGCGAAATTTTTGATGGACCAGAATGAATACTTACTGACGATCGGTAATCTTTTCAATTTCACCTTATCTTCTCTTGTAATGAATTAACGTCTTACTTGCCAGAAATAGGGAGAAAACAGAGCAAAATTAATACTTAACCCTTCTACCGTAGATGTACATCACCTGTCCTACAGGACGTTGAAGATGAAATTTTGTAGATTTCTTAAGATGTACTCTAACTCTTAAGCATGCCTTATTGTAGTACATTCTGGTCACGTACACGTAGTTCCAGTCTATCCTCAACTGCAAAAATGGTTATCACAAAACTTCTACCATTTCCTTCAACATATCTGTGTGAGCAAGGATTTTCCTTTGTGCTTGATTAAAAAAAACAAGCTCCGATCAAAATTG
>JABUQX010079167.1:0-7500 GCA_015478945.1 Trachelipus rathkii | reverse complement strand
GGGGTGTGGCTTTCGGCCCCCACTCTATATCATCCCCCCCGTCCCCCTAACGGGGTGCAACGTACAGTAACAAGGATGATTGCTGGGTTTGAGGGTAAGAGCTATGATGAGAGGTTGAAGGAGTTAGGAAAATGTTTTCTTGTAGAAGGTGATTTCTCAGAGAGGACTATGGATACAAGTCTACAAAATATTTACATCTATTGATAATCACGGAGACCAATAAAGTTTTCAATAGTAGAGTCACGGGACGGGACCGACCAGGGGGTATATTAAGAAAATAAGAGAAGCATGCCATCTTCATATAAGAAAGCTCATTCAGATAATTAGATTGTTAAATTTTGGAATGGTTTGCCACAGGAGGTTGTTGAGTGTGACTTCGATTGCATCATTTAAGAAAGGATTGGATAGGTATATGGATGGCTTGGGTATCATATAGTATATTTTGACTAAGCCAAATTGAGCGGGTTTTATTTAGAGAAGGTATAACGTTAATTATTGCCAGTATCTATATAAGTATTAAGCTTGTAGGTGGTTTGAGCAAGGTACTTTTTTAGATATAATTTTTTTTTTTTTTTAGTTTTAGCTTGCGTATGGTTAAATCATGTCTCCTATGTAATTAAACTCAAGCAAGTCTAAAAACGTTAGTTCAGACAAGGAAAATCCACCACATAGCAGAGACAGAAAGACGTAGACGCTTGTCGCTGATGGTTTCCAGGTCACGACATAACTACAGTTGTATTAGACCCTGCTCTGTGTAGGGTAGCAACTATTGTTATCCGTGTAATAGGTACAAGTTTTACTTTAGGGTTCGCCTGCTTTTATTACTCTCTTGTTGCGATGTTGTCGATGAGTTAGTCTATTCTACTGACTCAGCTCCGTTCTTCCTATTGCAGATCTTTGTATAATTTGATGATCGTGGGGTCTGCACTTTGAGCAGCTGCGTCAACAAATTCCTTGACGTAGGCTTATGGTTCCAGTGGGTCTGTTTTCTTCTTTTCTTTATCCTGTCTTTTATTTTATACTGTAGCTAGTTCTACCAAATAAACCAACTCTTGCCACAGTCAAGCAAAAACCTCATTTGCCATCAAGCGCATGGAACTGCTACTATGTAGTAGAGTCATTGGTCATGTACGTTATGATGACAAATACTAAGCAATTATAATTCTTTAATTTTTGTTTATGATGGATGTGAAAAATATGTCAATGGAGAATATAAATAATAAGCATTACTGAGAAAAAGATATTCAGATCTCCTCGCGAGCAGAGAGAAGAACTGACTCCTCTCACCTCATGTGGCTAAGGAGACGAACATCTGACACATAACACTTCATAGCTAGAGTTAGACAGATCGACATGGCTCAAAGATATCTTGCCTATGAGCAATGCTCATCTATAGCCAGTTACAATCCTATGCTAACCTACTGCAGCGAGCGTAGTCGTGCGATTACCCTTATAACGAGTAAGGAAGAGTAAGAGGAGAGAGGCGGAGGAATAGAAATTGCTTAGAATAAGAGTGGTTTGATACTGGAAAAGACCACACCTCCGGTATTCAAAAACAAAAATATGACCACTAAAAAAAAAAAATATCAATTAAAAAAATACGATTATAATATGACAGTCACCTTAGTCCAAGTGCTTACCGGTTTCCAAACGTGTGGACGGATAGGACATTATGATGTAGATGGATGTGCGTGATCATTAGATGTAGAAACGTGTACCGTCCCAACACACTGAATAACAGCTATCTCAAATTTAGTATAGGTCTAGCCATACTTAAGTGATGTGCATTGGACAGATACAAAAATATATTAGAATATTTTCATCAGTTAATTTTATATATTCTTTTTCTTGTATTAAAAATAATATTAAATAATTAAAATAAGAATATATACATTTATTAGAAATAAATTCCAATGATAATATAATATAATCAACATATGATATAATATTACCTAAAATAAACATTGAGTAAAATATTATGTAATTTACAATATTATTTAATATTAGATTATATCTAATACGAGAATATTAACTCTATATTGATTAGTTATAGTATGATTCATTATCTGCATTAATATAAAATTATTGACTATCATTAATAATAATTATTTATTACTATTTATATTTATTAAATTATTAAGTAGATGAGTAGTAAGTAGTAGTATGTAGTAATGTAGTCAGTAGTATTAAGTAGTAGTAGTAGTCAGTAGTAGTATTTATAATATAAAATAAAATATTTTTGTAAAATTGAGGTTTTTATGCACAACTGCAATCCGATAACCGAATCCGCATACCGCAACCGACATCGCAACTCGAGCACCAGCTAGGTTTTTTGAAAAGTAAGAACGACGCAAAAAATTCGTAACTAAGCGGTTAGTTGGAAAAATTAATGAAACCCAAAAAACCACAATCCGAAGAGTAATCGTAAATTCAGCCTTCGCTCCATTACGTAATTCATAATAGTATACTTATATTCACGGATTGGTAGAGTCGAGAAAAAATAACTCGACTCCTGACTCCGACTCCCAGAGTCGATTTAACAAATAACATAACTAGTACTCCACGATCGACTCCACAGAGTCCGATTTTAGAAACAACCGCCCCCGATCTCGACTCCTACGACTCCAATTGAGAAAAATGGAACGTGAAATTTTTCCAAAATTATCGAGAGCGTTTATTTCATCGTTATATGCTAAATAGAGAGAGAGAGAATAAAAAAGAATAATGTAGGCAAATAAATTGTAAGTATTAATCCCTGAATTAAGAGATTTAATAATTTACACTTTTTAACTAAGAATTTAACAACATTCATAAATCGAAGTAGGTTAACTCTGATGCTGTTAATATTGACGTGACACTTTGTAGATCGCTTGGTAAGTGAGAAATCATAAAGATTAAGCAAGTGTACAATATTAATCAGTTAATTTAAAGTTAACTTTTCTTAAAATAAAATTAAATACCAGGAAACTCATTAATTTACAGAAAACATTATCTATTAATAAATTTAAATAATAATGAAATATATATGTAAATAAATTACAAAGCATAAATTAATTCACATTTATAATTAAATATAATAAAATAATATACTAATAACTTTAATTAATTAAATAATGAAAATAATAATAAAATTATTATTTAGTCTATTTATATTATATACTCATTAATTTATATTAATGGATCATTATGAATACTTTATTTATGTACTGAATATAACGTGAAAGATAAATTTCTTAAATATTAGAATTTATTCTTTTTCAATCAATAAAAAGAGAATTAATATTTAAAAATTATATACTTTAAATATATAACATAATTAATATATAACAATAAGCACGATAATTACTCAATAATAATAGAGGAGAGTAAGTACTCCCAAGATATAAAAAACATCAATATATTAACTACAGTATATATAATCCTTAGTTATTATTTATTAATTATATTTATTATTAATTAAATACATAAATTTATAAATTTTAATATATTACTGATATTTTTATTATTATACTCATCTATATACAACAGAAAATTAATAATTACATTATTTCAATAATGAGATAAATATTTTATATTGAGATCAGTTATATATAATGTTATTATGCTAATATTAAGATTATTTTTACAGTATTATTAATGTATCATCATGTGCTATGTGCACTATGATAACGATGCATGCATCGTGACTATTCGTCGCACAGGACTGACCTGATAGCAATGTAGCGCTTATCATATATCAGATGCTAGTACTTCATCTTAGATGCGTAGGCGCCATCCAATACTGTAACTAATGGCTAGTAGTTCCTATGAGTCAGTACTAGTATTTTACTAGTGTATTCTACAATTTGCTAAGTTGTTAGATATCTGTAATACGTATTCAAGCTGTGCGTTTATAACGTATTTACGTTATCCAATGTGACCATTACTCATGAGGCGATAAAACGATTCACGCCTGATGGTATAGGCAATTTATGCATTAACTAATTAGGTATAATGTCTTGTATATAAGGCAAAAAGTAAATATGAGACTGGAGCCCACAAGTATGAGTGATATACATTATGTGTGACCGTATCAGGCCTTTTGCGGGAGTAATCAAGTTTAACACCTACATACATATTCTACAAAGTCCATACTAAACATACAATAAACCTCACGAGTTACGAGCAGCTAGAGCAGTCCGAGGAACTGAAGTGAGATATAAAATGTGGCTGTGCACAAAAGATGACGAGCGCCGTGTGGGAGGTGTTAAGGAAACGTTTTATATTCAAATGCGTGTACGCGAGGTGTGCAAGTATTTAGTAATGTTTAAAGGCTCCGAGCGCAAATAGGCTCTAAACAGGTTTACCTTTTGCCTGTGCAACAGTAGTATTAGTTACGAGTACGATGATCCAATTATTCTAATTGAGTGATATAATTATATTGATCATGATTATAGCGATGTAAGTCTACTAACTCATTTAGCATTCTCAGGGTATTGTAGCGGAGTTGATAATGCTCCATTATAAATTGAGTTATACGTATCTATGTAGAGTCTTATATGATATATAAACATCCGGGCAATAGTAGTAAATAACTTAGTATTAACAACAGAGGCGTTGATCCCAAAATGGTTATTTTTCTGGCCGCCAATATCCCCCCGCTCCTATGGATTAGTTTGTCTCGCACGCTCATTCATATGTTTTTCAGCAAGACTAGTCAATCAAAAAGTAACAGGGGTCGACTATGCTCGATATTTGTTACAAAATATCATGGCTCTTTTAGCTAAATCATATTAGCATGAAGGATGAAACGCCGTGAAATACAATTGCTGTTGAATAGCTGTGTCTATGGCCACCATGAGTGGAGAGAATCCACTGACTCACAATTAGGAAAAAATAAACAAAAAAAAAAAAAGAAGTCCTAAGATATGTTGAGATCTGAACGACTTACACCCAGATCGTTGGGTTGGTAACATAGAATGGTGAACCTTGAAACACAGTTTAGTGGCATTCTCCTTATAGGTTAAACATGGGCACCTTCCCGACATAGGATAAAGCTAACGAGAAGACTTTAAAAAAAGACGACTAAACAAATAGCGTTAATTTTGTTTACTTTACCTATTGATAGGGGTAATTGCCAAATTTAAGATTAGAGGAAAGGCCGTCAATTTGAGAGGGTTGAAAGCCTTCGTCAGATTTGGCATACATGCCGTCCTTCCATTACTCCGGTCCATCTGTTAACCATGTTTTGTGGAGGTTAAATATGGATATTTTGGCATGAATGTGATTACCCTTTACACTGAAGGGGTATCCTAAATTAGAACTATATGTAGGATATAGACTCTTATAGTTCAATACTTCATTTGATGTATGATATGCTGTTGATATTGTATAATACGCTGTTAGCTACAATAAAGCATTTGAACCCACATACTGGGGAACATTTCCTGTTTACAGGGCACCGCAGCGAGGAGGTAACTAATATGGGGGGGAATGTTTTTGTTTAACATAACCCGTAGGGGAGGTGGCGAATAGAACCGGCCGCGACCAAAACCAAAGAGTCGGGGGTTCCGGAGTACCTCAATCACTTAGCCGGAGGGGATTGTGAAGTAAAATACCCCATAACTCCCTGTATCTTTTTTAATAATCCAGTATCCCAGTAGTTCCCGGAACGCCGAGAAGACCGCTGACTGCCTGGCCAATCACGGGCGGTAATAACCACTGGGTATTCTTTTAGTAAATCAAAAAAAAAAAAAATTAAATGAGAAAGTCTATTTTTTTAACGAGAAATCCAATAAAAGGTCTCTAATAGGCCTTCTAATCATATTACTATGAATTTTAAACATAATGCTTTTTGTTTTTTCTTTGTTTTTTACATTTTCCTATGTTAAATTTTACCAGGATTCAAAATGTATTCCTTTTCGCTGTAACTATTGTATTTTTGAGATTTTTTTTTCTCTTTTTTTTTTTATTTTTTATTTTTTTTTTTTTAGTGCCTTTTCTCGTTGGACCAGCATTCCAGCAATTATTAACCAGTTATCGCACAATGAGTAAGCATTAGATAATGTATTAAGCATCACATAGAACTGAGCAACAGTGAAGGCTACAGTCCAGACGCTGCCATCCATATCTATTTAATATTATCTATATTATCTATATTATAGATACATAGATAGATATATATATATATATATAGTATATAGAGTATAAAAATACTACGCAAATAAGTAAGATAATATATGGTACTAACATTTTTTTTAGCTGTATGTTTGAGCCGAGACGCGGATAGCGCTGTTATGGAGAAACCTAGTATGAGAGAAGGAAAGTAAGTTTGTATTATGAGTGAGAAAATTATTTCGAGGGCTGGGAAAGACAACTATGTACTAATCTCTATTTAAGATCAAAGTTGACGATATATTATTCTAATATATACATATCTCAAAAACTACATGGCCGTACAGCGTATAAAGGAATACATTTTTTTTGAAGAATCCTGGTAAATAGCGATAAAATGATAAAAAAATAAAAAAAGAAAAAAAATTAATCTAGTTACTTAAATTTTATCGGCTCAAAAAACTTTCACATACAACCTTTCAGTAGACCTTTATTATTGTTACTACGTAACAAATACACTTCAGACGGTTCTATTTAAAAATATTTGTTTTTTTTTTTAACTAAAGACGTATTACCACAAGGGTAATACCTGCACTGATTGGCAGGAGTCCGGGTCTTAGCGCATCCACGGGGAACAGACGGGGACGACTAGATTCCCGCCCCCCTCACGGGGAAGGTCTCGCGGAAGCGCGCCACAATCTTGGTTATGTTGTGGGGTGTACGCGGGGGTGCCTCCCGCCCGCGTTCCCATAAAACTAGGTATGGCAAAGACGTCCCCCCTTTGTTCTGCCTGTCGTTCTTCGAGACGACGTGTATTGACTGTTGTTATTGTCTATACAAATAAAAATATATATTTACTATACCCTATGTGTCCTGACTGGAAGTGTCAGAGATGCCAATAATATTATTTATTGATGTTGCTTGTATTCCCCTATTTATTTTTATTTTTTTTTTACATTTTCCTAATAAAATTTTATCAGGATTCCAAGTGTATTCCTCTGCTGTACTTTATTGTAAGTTTGAGATTATATATTCGTTTTAAAATTCTCGTCATAAAATCATTACCAGCGCAAGCGTTCCCACGGATCCAACAATGTATTCCTAAAATTTCATTGTAGCTATTTGTGAGTAATTTTGAGACTATTGGATTGAGAATGGTTGTGAGTTTTAATAACCAAATTAAAATCATATATATATTATATAAATATAACTATTATGTAAGATATATTTAATTTTATAATATAACCGTAGGATTAATAACTTATATGTATATACTATATTATATAATACGTAGTATCACATATAGTTAATGCGCTATCAATCTATATATACTATTGATTATATAGTTAGTTATTATATTACTATATTATATATATATATTATGAGTCAGTCCATTAAAGATCCACA
>JABUQX010079166.1:5000-67500 GCA_015478945.1 Trachelipus rathkii | reverse complement strand
AAGAGAAGAAAGGAGAAGGAGGAGGAAAGGGTGGGAAGGAAGAAGAGAGGAAGGAGGAAGGAGCTTGAAGAAGGATTTCAGAGGTCTGAGCTCCGGCACCGGTGCTGAGCCACTGCGGTGCCGGGTAATAAACATTCGTATAACAACATTGTTGGTTCCTTATAAGGGTTATTGAGGTCGTAGAACTCGAATCATGATGGTTATAAGTCCGTATAGGTGTCTAGGACCCCCATTTAGGGGGTGCGACTGGAAAAAAGAGCACAGAGGTGCAAAAACAAGAGTCGGGAAGGCAGGAATTTGAAGAAGGATGAAGGCAAGGATAAAGAAAGGGAAGAATGAGAAAGGAGTCTTGACTCAGAGGAGTAGGAGTTGACAACTGCACCGGTGCTGGGTCCGGTGCGGTGCCGAGTTATTAAAATATTTATGTAATGATACAATTTTGGTGTCTTTATATATGTGGGTCTGTAGATTTCGAAATTAATGGTTTCAGAACCATCAAGAAAAAATTAAATAAAATTAAATAAACTTAAATAAATAAAGTTTCTTATTCTTTTTTATGTTTTATAACATTAGCTTACGTTTTCACATACCCTAAAGCAGTAAATCAGTAAATCAAACACCATCCCACCCACCCCTATGACCACTTGTGATCTATGATCTATTGATTTAAGGTCAAATTTTTTTTACTAAAATTGTCATTGTTTTCATACCCTAAATCAGTAAATCAAACCACATCCACCACCCTTCATGAACCATTGTGATCTTTGATCTATGAATCTATTGATTAAGGCAATTACTAAGAAATTGTTCATGTTTTACCATGACCCTAAATCAGTAAAATCAGTAAATTCAGGCCACTCCAACCTACCCTCCTGGTCCAATTTTCCATGATCTACTTGATCTATGATCTTATTGATTAGAGTTCAAATTTTTTTACTAAAATTGTCATGTTTACATTACCCTAAATCAGTAATCAGTAAATCAAAGCCATCCACCCTACCCTCCTGTCCAATCAAATTATGATCTATTGATCTATTGATCGTTTGATCTATTGATCAAAAATTTGTTTACGTAAAATTGTCATGTTTTAATACCCTAAAATTCCATGTAATCAGTAAATCAAGTCACCCAACCTACCCTCCTGTCCAATCATGATCTATTGATCTATGTCATTTGATCTATTGATCTATTTTGATCTATTGAATTATTGATTAATGGTCAAATTTTTTACTAAAATTGCAACGTTTTACACCCCTAAATCTCAGTAAATCAGTAAATTCAACCACCCATCTACCCTCCTGACCAGTTGTGATCTATAGCTTTTAATCTATTGATCTAATGATCTTATTGGATCTATTGATCGTTATTTGATTTTAAGTCAAAATTTTTTACTTAAAATTGTAACGTTTTACATACCCTAAATTAGTAAATCAGTAAATCAAACCACCACCCAACCCACCCTCCTGTCCATCTTGAACTAATGATCTATTGATCTATTGATTTCAAGTCACATTTTCGAGTATCACTTATGGATAAACATAACATAAAAACAAAGTTTTCACATTAATAAAGCTTTACTTAGCATCAATTCTAACATGAATATAACCCCCAAAGACAAATCTGACACGTCTTAAAAACACGAATAAACTGTTAACGTTAACTGGGGTTCATTACTAACTACAGCAAAGTAAGTTCTATAGCCTGGAAAAATGGAGTTATTCACATTTTGTCACGCATGTCTCTAACAGAAAAATGTTTTTTTGTATGGCAATTAATTGTGTTCATTCACGTAAACATTCTGATATCCAACCTTGTTTGTAATTTATATACTGTTAGCTACTATTGCATTTTAAGGTACAAACATTCCAAAAATTAATCAACCTGTTTTTGAAGAAATAATATAATGTACAAAAGCAAACCTGACACATCTTAAGCAAGAATAAACTGCTACATAAATCATGATCCAAATTTATCACCCATAAAAGTAACTAACAAGGGTCACAAAAACATAATCCAGTCCCACTCTATCAAACATATCTCCCAACATGACAATGATATAATTTTTACATTAACTTAGTAATATTTAACAAGAAAAATTAGCTAACCTTACCTAACCTGCATAAATACCTAATGGGTAAAGACAAACAAAGTAAAGTTTTTACCCTCTCTCTAAAGCTAAACTATGAACATAACGTTATTAAACACACAACACCAGGACGAATAAACTAGCTACCATTACAACTTAGTCAATAAAAGCGCACATATGCGGAGATTTTTACATAAACATTAGTAATATTTTACCAAAAATTTATCATAAACGTTACCTAACATCATAGATACCTAACGAGTTAAGGGACGAACAAAGTAAAGCTTAGGGACTTAACTATCTTTTTACACTCAAACACCTTTCAGAAAAATACCAACTCTAAACATGGAAAATGATTTTATGCTTTAACCAATTGCATAAAGTGATGCAATAATACTTATTATATTTAACCCTCTGGCTGGAATACAAGCAATGTAAGCAGTCGCCAAACGGTTTACGATTAAATATAAATGACACATCGTGTGGAATAACGAACTCCTCATGGAGATATCAACAACAAGCGTAGAGATGCGGGGAAATGTCATCGTATCAGCACGGCGAAAAATATCCTTACTGAAGGAAAATAGTGTTAAACAACCCATTTAAATGTAATGAGATTCTTCTTTCAACCAATCAGAAGAAAGTAAACAAGGATTACGACGTACGACATGAACCATATCAGTTCAAAAGGGTATTTATTCCTCGTTAGACAACAACAACAGCAATAACATAGTACAAAAATAAGTTCTTGATATATATAACCAACGAATATTGCTAACGTAACATTGTTTTCACATTAATAAAGGCTAAACATAGCATGAACCGAACTAAGAATATATTTGTACATGACAAAACTGAACACACCTTACGCACGAATAAATACTAACATTAACAAAGTTCCACACTTAACGTCAGTAAAGTAACTGCATTGCGTACAAAAACGTAACCTATTCATACTTTTTTCCAAGCATATCTCTAACAAATTAACGTAATTTTACATTGACACAGTAAATATTTAACAAAAATTTATATACATTGTCTAATTATCACAAGTTACCAATGAATACTGTAAACATAGCAAAGTTTTAACCAAACATAACATAAAAATACAGTTCTTTGAATAAAATATCATAGTAAATTGTAATAGTTACTGATTTTTAAAGCATAAACAGTAATCAGTTTAAATCAAACCACCACCCATCCCCAACCCCTCTCTCCATGACCATTTTGATCTATTTGATCTAGTGATCATGTCACATCTCGAGTATTTCATTTCGGTTAACTAACACAAAAATAAGTCTTTATATACCAACCATCGAATATATTGCTAACGTAACAACGTTTTTTACATTAAAAAGCTTTAACATAACATAGTCTGAACTAAGAATATAAATGTTACACGACAAACTACTCAACGCATAGCGTACGAATAAACTATAACATAACAAACTCCCGCGCTTAACAACAGTGTAAACTACATAACACTTCATACAAAACGTAACCTATTCACACTTTTTCAAGGCATATCTCTACATATCAATGTTAATTTTTAAATTAACATCGTAATATTTAACAAATTTAGCATAACCCAGTCTAATCATCATACAGACAACAAATATTTCATGCTAACGTAACAATTTTTTACATCAACTTCGTAATAATTTAACCAAAAAATTCATCATACATCGTCTAAATATTCATAATCCCAGAATGAAATTATTGCAAACATAACAAAGTTTTAACCAAACATAACATAAAAAATAACAAAATTTATCCTGAACATAAACATAAAAATAAGTTCTTGAATAAAATATCACAGTAAATTTCGTAATAGTTTTACTGATTTTAAAGCAGTAAATCAGTAAATCAAACCCACCCATCCTGCAGTCCCGCTCAGTCCATCCGCCTATGATCTTATCGACCTATTGATTCAGGTCATTATTTCGAGTATCATTTTTGGATCAGTCAATCAGGTAAAGCCGTATTTTCTAACAAAATCCCTTAACAAGTGACCAATCTATCAAAGATACCAACATCTGTTGAACTAAGAATTGACACTATCTTCATCAAAGTGTCACTAGTTTCGAGTATATCAATTGACCTATGAATAATCGTAGACTTTTGCCAAATTCTAGGGCAAACCTAACATTACTCACCAAAAACTTAACTAGGCTCACGTTTATAACACATCATCGTCAGTTTAACACAGTAATATCTTACAAAAACTCATCATTTCTCTAACAAATCAGTGCGGGCTTTAGGCCTCAGCCCGAAGGGCTGAGGCCTTACCCCTCCTTGGAGGGGTAAAGCCCGCTTACACCCCTTCGGGAGTGATCCCCCTCGCAGATTCACACCCTTTCAAGGGCGCATCCCCCTGGGTTTTCTCTGGAGGTAATGTGTTGTTTTAGATACTCTTGGTTAATTGAAAAACTGTTTATTCGTAAGTTAGGTACGTTATTTTAAATATTACTATATGACAATGTGAAATAAACACTGATTTGTTAGAGGAATGATGAGTTTTTGTAAGATATATTACTGTGTTAAACTGACGTATGTGTTTAGAAACGTGAGCCTAGGTAAGGTTTTGGATGAGAATGTTAGGTTTGCCCTAGAATTTTGGCAAAAGTCTACGATTATTCATAGGTCAAATGAGTTATACATCGAAACGAGTGAACACTTGATGAAGATAGTTCAATTCTTAGGTTCAAGATGTTGGTTATCTTTTTGATAGATTGGTCACTTGTTAAGGGATTTTGTTAGATAATACGGCTTACCTATTGCTGATCCAAATGATACTCGAAATATGACCTGATCAATAGGTCGATAGATCATAGGCGGATGGATGAGCAGGGACTGCAGGGATGGAGTGGTTTGATTTACTGATTTACTGATTTAACTCATATAAATCAGTAAAACTATTACGCTTTACTGTAATATTTTATTCAACGAACTTATTTTTATGTTATGTCAGGATAAAATTTTGTTATTTTTATGTTTGTTTGGTTAAAACTTGTTATGTTTGCATTATTCGATCGGGATTATGATATTTAGACGATGTTATGATGAATTTTTTTGTTAAATATACGAAGTTGATGTAAAAAATTGTTACGTTAGCATTATATTTGTTGTCAGTATGATCTTAGACATGGTTATGCTAAAATTTTTGTTAAATTATTACGATGTTAATGTAAAATTAACATTGATATGTTAGAGATATGCTTGAAAAAAGTGTGAATAGGTTACGTTTTGTATGAAGTGTTATGTAGTTTACTGTTGTTAAGCGCGGGAGTTTGTTAAATGTTAGTAGTTTATTCGTACGTTTTGGTGTGTTAGGTTTGTCGTGTACATTATATTCTTTGGTTCAGACTATGTTATGTTAGCTTATTAATGTAAAAACGTGTTACGTTAGCTTCTATATATTATTGGTTATATAAAAGAACTTATTTTGTGTTATGTTTAACCGAAATGATACTCGAGATGTGACATGAATCACTAGATCATAGATCAAAAGGTCATGAGGAGGGGGGGAGGGGTTGGTGGTCTGATTTACTGATTTACTGATTTACTGCTTTAAAATCCCAGTAAACTATTACAATTTTATTTATTGATATTTTATTCAAAGAACTTTTTTATGTTAGTTTGGTTAAACTTTGCTATGTAGCCAGTTATTCTTGTCTGTATTGATTAATTAGACAATGTTATGATAAAATTTTGTTAATATTTACTGTGTTCAATGGTTAAATAAACGTTAATTTGTAGAGATATGCTTGGGAAAGTATGAATTAGGTTACGTTTGTACGCCAATGCTAGTCTTTACTGACGTTTAAGTTGTGGAACTTTGTTAATGTTTTTAGTAGGTTTATCGTGGCGTAAGGTGTCGTCAGTTTTTGTCATTGTACATATATTCTTAGTTCAGGTGATGCTATGTTAGCTTTTATTAATGTGAAAAACAATGTTACGTTACATATTTTCGTTGGTTAGTATATAAAGAAACTTATTTTTGTTATATGTTTATCCGAAATGATTTTGTCTAACGAGAATAAATACCCTTTTGAACTGATATGGTTCATTCGTACGTCGTATTCTTGTTTACTTTCTTCTGATGGTATGAAAGAAAGAATCTCATTACATTTAGGGTTGTTTATACACTATTTCTTCAGTAGGATAGTTTTCGCAGTGCTGATACGAAGACATCTCCCCGCATCTCTACGATTGTTGTTGATATCTTCACGAGAAGTTTCGTTATTCCCAACGATGTGTCATTTATATTTAATCGTAAACCATTTGGCGACTGCTTCACTGCTTGTATTCCTGGCAGAGGGTTAAATATAATAAGTATTGCATCACTTTATGCAAATGGTTAAAGCATAAAAACATTTCTATGTTTAGAGTTGGTCATTTTCTGAATGAGGGACGGGTCTAAAAAGAGGTAGATCTAAAAAAACTTTACTTTGTTCGTCTTTACTCGTTAGTTACTATGATGGTTAGGTAAGGTTATGATAAATTTTTGGTAAATATTACTATGTTGATGTAAAATCCCGCGTATGTTTGCTTTATTGACTAAGTTGTTAATGGTAGCTGTTTATTCGTCTGGTTGTTGTGTGTTAAGTACGTTATGTTCATAGTTTAGCTTTACAGAGAGTAAAAACTTTACTTTGTTTGTCTTTACCCATTAGGTATTACTGCAGGTTAGGTAAGGTTATGCTAATTTTTTCTTGTTAAATATTACTATGTTAATTGTAACAAATTAAACATGATGTTGGAAATGTTTGATAAAGTGCGACTGGATATGTTTTTGTGAGCCTTGTTAGTTACTTTTTACGGTTGATAAGTTTGGACCTTTGTTAATGTTAGCAGTTTATTCTTCCTTAAGATGTGTCAGTGTTGTCGTTGTATATATATTCTAGTTCTAGCAATGTTATATTGGCTTTATTTATTAGTTTGAAAACTTTGTTACGTTAGCACACTTTTGCCTGTCTGTATGATATAGGTAAGGTTATGACAAATGTTTGTTAAATATTACAATGTTTAATGTAAAAATTAACATTGTTACTGTTTGAGACATGCTTGACAAAGTTTGAATAGGTTACGTCTTTGTATGTTATGTTTAGTTTACTTTACTGTTGTTAAATGTGGAACTTTGTTAACGTTACCAGTTTATTCATGTTTTAAGACGTGTCAGATTTGTCTTTGGGGGTTATATTCATAGTTCAGATGATGCCTAAGTTAAGCTTTATTAATGTGAAAACTTTGTTTTATGTTATGTTTATCCATAGTGAGTACTCCGAAATGACTTGAATTCCAATATGATCAATAGATTCATTTGGAAGTTCAAGGATTGGACAGGGGAGGGTGGTTGGGTGGGTGTTTGATTTACTGATTTACTGATTTAGGGTATGAAACGTTACATTTTAGTAAAAAAATTTGACTTAAATCATAGATCAATAGATCAATAGATCATTTAGGGGTAAAAGATCAATAGATCACAACTGGTCAGGAGGTTAGGTTGGGTGACTTTGATTTACTGATTTACTTGTTTAGGGTAATGTAAAACATTTGACAATTTTAGTAAAAAATTTGACCTAATCAATAGATCAATAGATCAAATAAGATCAATAGATTCAATCAATAAGATCATGATTGGACAGCGAGGGTTAGGTTGGGTTGACTTGATTTACTGATTTACTGATTTAGGGTATGTAAAAAATGACAATTTAGTAAAAATTTGCCTTAATCAATAGATTCAATAGATCAATAGATCCAATAGATATGATTGGACAGGAGGGTGGGTGGATGGCTTGATTTACGATTTACTGATTAGGGTATGTAAAACATGACAATTTTAGTAAAAAATTGACCTTAATCAATAGATTAATAGATTAATAGATCATGATTGGACAGGAGGGTAGGTTTGATTTACTGTTTACTGATTTACTGATTAGGGTATGTAAAACATGACAATTTTAGTAAAAATTTGACCTTAATCAATAGATCAATAGATCGATAGATCAATAATCGATCATTTAAAACCTTCTAGGAACAAAAAAGCCCCCTTTGGGGGGGCTCCGCCCCCCTTTTGGGGCTAAAACCTTGATTCAGGCTCAAAACCCTCGGAAGTCGGTCTTCCAAACCTTAAATTCGGTCTCACCGACCTGAAAACCCAACCTTGACACGTTCAAGCTTTGAAAAACCCAATGTTGCAAATGTTGCTGCAACATTAGCAACATTGCTTTGCAACATTCTGGCCGTGACCTTGGCCGTCAGTTGTCTAGTGTATACTACTTATATTTGAGTCTCGGTGGCGCAGTGGGTTAAGTGTTGCGTTTGCACGCTTAGGGTCGTGAGTTCGAGTCCTCGTCAAACGGGATTTGTACTTTCGACTAGTCACCAGGACGGACACGAAAAATTGCCGTTTGTAGGAGATTTTCTGTAATTAATTTACAGTTTACGCAAAGTGTATTAATACACTAATCTCTATTAAGCTCACCTCACTCACATCCATAGCCAACACATACAACGGTACAACCTTTATTACACATACAGACACCTACATTCCTATTCGCCTCACGCACAGTAGGTCTGCGAGTCCAGAGCCCCTAGCCATGCCACTTGATGGCTGGAATATTCTTTGACTTGGTCCCTCGCGCGCTCGCGCGTTACTATCACCCTGATAACTGTGCACTTTTCCACTTTGTATAAAAAAGTTATAGGAAACATAAAAAACATAAAATAGTACCTTCCCCCATTATTGTCAATAAATAACTAACTAACTAACTAACTAAACTATATATAATATATATATATATATATATAATATATATATATATATATTATATATAATTATATATATATATATATAATATATATATAATATATATTTATATTATATATATATATAATATATATATTGCATATAATCGCAATTTTTTTATTTAGATCTTAAATGGAACGAACATATAGTGGAGGTAAAGAATTACTGCCTTCTCCGGATTGAACCACCGCGTTTTGCGACTGAGGACAATATATATATATATTATATATATATATATATATAATATATATATATATATATATATACTATATATATATATATATATATAATATAATATATTATATATATATATATATATATATATATATATATATAATTATGAAGCTCGCGAATGGGAGTGGCAGTAAAAGCGCGCGGGGAAAAACTTCATATAAAGGGACGAGGCAGGAGGAAGAGTTATATGGCATCTTCTACTGAGAATAACACTGTTTCCAAAATTCCAAACCCGAAAATACAAAGAAATATAAAATTAATTAGAGTAGGAAGTTCTGAATACTACCGGTATTTCTATCCAATTACTGCAACAAGAAGTTCATTGAACGAAACTTGTATCTGTATCTAATAAGTAAGTCATATAGGCCTTCTTCTATACAGGGAGGGTACGATAAGGTGGACTACGAACCGCTCTGTTCCAGCGGAGGTTGATCGGTTTTGCGCATTTAAATAGTGAAATATTTAACAATGCTTGTCAATTATTATGAAGGACGACCCACATAGTAGAGATAGTATCAAAATAAGGGACCAAATAAATAAAAGCAAAGAACAGGAAGATATATGTATTGATAACAAAAAGCAAAAAGAAATTCGAAAAAACGAGATTAGATAGTTTCAAAATTGTCGCCCTGCCTCAGATCTAGCGATGAAAAAGATGAAATTTGTTGACTTCGAAAGTGAAATATGCAAAGATAGTACTGTAAAACTGGTTTCAGGAGTTGAATATACCATGGACTTAATATACAATACAGCGTTAAACAATAGTTTAGTATATGTTTGGTGTGAAGGATTGCAAATAAATAAGACCAATTCGGTATTTTAACTAGGTATATTCTTCTGGGAGATTTCTTCTTATAAACGATTTTTAAAAAAATAATGCTTAGTTTGAGATTCCGTGTGATTGTGGATTCCAGAAACAACGAGAAAATGGTCCAGACTTCTTCGAGGAGTAAGTTTGAATCTTTGGTAAAGTACTCCAAAAATGAAAAGGTTGAAATGTTCCCGATCCAAGATGATATAATCAAAGTCCAAAAATGCTCAAAATATGAAAAACCTTCTGAAAAGAGAAAGTCTTGATCTGAAGTTGCTTTCACTTTCAGTAAAAATCATTTTTAAAGTAATTAAGAAATTGAAATTAAACCTAACTCAATCAACGCTTGGTTGTTCCCTTGGACTTGAATGGGATCTTCTTTGTGTGCGTGAGATACTTCAGCAATGTTGTTAATGAATCAGGATATGAACGGGTGGTGTTGTCATAAGGAATTTATTTGTTTATTGTTCTAAAAAGGGGGGAAAATACATATAAATTGCTTACAGAGGAGATATTTATCATCAATAAAAGGTTGAAAAGGAAATGAATTAATGATTCTCTTACTTGTCTTTTTGTAATTGAGGCACGGCGAGTTTCTCATTCAGAGTTATTAATACGAGACTGAGGCTTTCCAATACCATGTGATGTGTTTTATATTATAAAATCAAAAAAACCAGTATATATTATATATATATATATATATATATATATATATAATATATATATATTTATATACTATATATATATATATATAAATATATATATATATATATATATATATTATATATATATTATATATTATATATATATATATATTTATCCTGTCAAGGCTCGACAGATGAAGTGATGTGCTTTCTTGGCCACTCGCCTACACATCGGTTAGGGATTATTGAGTAAAAACCATGTTGTCTCCACTCTTTATTCAGGTGGTGCATTTAAGACCTCACAATTAAACAAAAGCCCATAATGACGTTACAACAACTCGTCATAAGCAAACTCGTCACAGCAGACTAGGCCCATCAAAACAACCTAAGGAGCAATGAATTATTGATAATTACATGATCCAAATTTAATAGTTAAATAATCATAATAAATAATGAATTCATATTATATAAAATTACCATGCTCATAAGTAATTATAATATACTCATTAATAAAAAGAATTAGTTATAAATATCAAACCAATAAGACTCAATTTATATATAGTTATATAGTTATAAAATCATGACACAATACAGGATATTTTCAGGTAACAATTTTCATGCAATAAAATGATTATTAACGAAACTTAATTAATCGAACTTAATATGACCGCTGGAAATAGAATCAATTTATAAAATCATGACACAATACAAGAAATTTTCAGGTAACAATTTTCATGCAATAAAGGTTATTAACGAAACTTAATTAATCGCACTTGATCTAACCGCTGAAAAATAAAAAGATATTAAGGATATTAAATTACCTCCACTTTCTTTTACTGATGACCGCTTTGGAAACTCATCACACACGGAATACACGGAATACACTTAGTATTCTTTAATATTTTTACCTGTATTGTTAAAAGGAAAATACACATTGTAACAAAAATACTTAAAATTGTAAAAAAGATATATATACAATTATATATATATATATATATATATATATATATATATATATATATATATATATATATATATATTATATATATTATATATATATATATATATTATATATATATATATATATATATAATATATATATATATATATATATAATATATATATATATTATATATATATATATATATATAATATGTATATACATAGGTACTTTAATGTATATACAGGGCTTGGGAAATATTAGTAACTGGGGAAAAATATGTTCTCTGCCTCGAACAAAATTCACGCCCCCCCCCTTTTCCACTCTCACTTTCGCAGCCACTTTCAAAACCCGAACTATTCAGTTCTACAACGGCAAAGCTAATGCGGCTTACAATTTTGTGAGGGAACCCGAAGGCTTCTCGCTTAGCTTTAGTCATAAGATAGGAATGCATAAAAGAACGTCCAGAAACGAAATTCGTAGGAGAAATTGCGAAAACAAAGTCACAACCTTGAGATGAAGTTACAGAACTTTGAGTCTTAGGAACAAAGGTGTTTGAGGAGATGTGTGCCTTATCGATATGTTACTATGTAAGATTTGTTTGTAGAAATTTAGGTATTTCTTAGGGCGAGTCATGGCTTGTACCGTGGGATAGTTTCAAAGAATTTGTAATGTTTGAACATGTAAAAGCTTTGGGCGTCTATTGCAACACACCTATGTTGATTGAAACAAATCTTTTTGACAAAGATTCCTTTCGCGAGAGGGGGGTCCTTTGTGGTACGTAAGTTTGTGTGCCAAACAATTCAAATCAACAATATGTGTTGCAATAGACGCCCAAAGCTTTTACAGGTTCAAACATTACAAATTCTTTAAAACTATCCCACGGTACAAGCCATGACTCGCCCTAAGAAATACCTAAATTTCTACAAACAAATCTTACATAGTAACATATCAAATAAGGCATACATCTCCTCAAACACCCTTGTTCCTAAGACTCAAAGTTCTGTAACTTCACCTCAAGGTTGTGACTTTGTTTCGCAATTTCTCCTACGAATTTCGTTTCTGGACGTTCTTTTATGCATTCCTATCTTATGACTAAAGCTAAGCGAGAAGCCTTCGGGTTCCCTCACAAAATTGTAAGCCGCATTAGCTTTGCCGTTGTAGAACTGAATAGTTCGGGTTTTGAAAGTGGCTGCGAAAGAAAGAGTGAAAAGGGGGGGCGTGAATTTTGTTCGAGGCAGAGAACATATTTTTCCCCAGTTACTAATATTTCCCAAGCCCTGTATATACATTAAAGTACCTATGTATATACATATTATATATATATATATATATATATATATATATATATATATATATATATATATATATATATATATATATATATATATATATATATATATATCTTTATTTATAATATATATATATATATATATATATATATATATATATATAATTGTAATATTAAACTATGCTCGCTTATATTTTTGTATGTTGGTGTGATACCCTGGGTTGCTTTAAGGTTACATATGAAAATATTAAAGAATACTAAGTGTATTCCGTGTATTCCGTGTGTTATGAGTTTCCAAAGAGGTCATCAGTAGAAGAAAGTGGAGGTAATTTAATATCCTTAATATCTTTTTATTTTTCAGCGGTTAGATCAAGTGCGATTAATTAAGTTTCGTTAATAACCATTTTATTGCATGAAAATTGTTACCTGAAAATTTCTTGTATTGTGTCATGATTTTATAAATTGATTCTATTTCCAGCGGTCATATTAAGTTCGATTAATTAAGTTTCGTTAATAATCATTTTATTGCATGAAAATTGTTACCTGAAAATATCCTGTATTGTGTCATGATTTTATAACTATATATAAATTGAGTCTTATTGATTTGATATTTATAACTAATTCTTTTTATTAATGAGTATATTATAATTACTTATGAGCATGGTAATTTTATATAATATGAATTCATTATTATTTATGATTATTTAACTATTAAATTTGGATCATGTAATTACCGATAATTAATTGATTCGCAGGTTGTTTGTGACTAGCTTGTTTTGTTTGTGACTAGTTTGTTATGACGAGTTGTTGTAACGTCATTATGGGCTTTTGTTTAATTGTGAGGTCTTAAATGCACCACCTGAATAAAGAGTGGAGACAACATGGTTTTTACTCAATAATCCCAAGCCTATGTGTCTGCGAGTGGGCACAAGCACCTCATATTTATATATATATATATATATATATATATTATATATATAGTATATATATATATATATATATATATAATATATATATAACTATATATATAAATATTATAATATATAATATATATATATTATAATATATATCTTATTATATTATATAATATAATATATATATGGTTTTTTGATTTTATAATATAAAACACATCACATGGTATTGAGCCTCAGTCTCGTATTAATAACTCTGATGAGAAACCGCCGTGCCTCAATTCAAAAAGACAAGTAAGAGAATCATTAATTCATTTCCTTTTCACCTTTTATTGATGATAATATTCCCTCGTAAGCAATTTATGTGTATGTCCTACACATAAATTCCTTATGACAACACCACCGTTCATATTCTAGATTCAATAACAACATTGCTGAAGTATCTCACGCACACAAAGAAGATCCCATTCAAGTCCAAGGGAACAACCAAGCGTTGATTGAGTAGGTTTAATTTCATTTCTTAATACCTTTAAAATGATTTTACTGAAAGTAGGAAGCAACTCAATCAGACTTTCTCTTTCAGGTTTTCTATTTTGGCATTTTTGACTTTGGATTTACATTCTTGGATCGGGAACATTTCAACCTTTTCATTTTTGGAGTACTTTTACCAAGATTCAAACTTACTCCTGGAAGAAGTCTGGAACCATTTATCTCGTTGTTTCTGAATCCACAATCACACGGAATTCAAACTAAGCATTATTTTTTAAATCGTTTATAAGAAGATCAATCTCCCAGAAGAATATACCTAGTTAAATACCGATTGGTCTTTATTTATTTTGCAATTCTCACACCACATAACTAAACTATTGTTTAACGCTGTTATTGTATATTAAGTCATGGTATTTCAACTCTGAACCAGTTTTACAGTACTATCTTTCGCCATATTTCTTCGAAGTCAACAATATTTCACTTTTTCTCGCTGATCGAAGGCCAGGCGACATTTTGAAACTATCTATCTCGTTTTCGATTTCTTTTTGCTTTTGTATCAAACATATATCCTGTTCTTTGCTTTTATTTTGTCCCTTTTTTGATACTAATCTTCTATGGGGTCGTCTTCATAATATTGAACAAGCATTGTTAAATTATTTCACTATTTAATGCGCAACCGATCACCTCCGCTGGAACATCGAGCGGTTCCGTAGTCCACCTATCGTACCCTCCTGTAGAAGAAGGCCTATATGACTTACTTATTAGATACAGATACAGTTTCGTTCAATGAACTTCTTGTTGCAGTATTGGATAGGAAATACGGTTAGTATTCAGAACTTCCTACTCTTATTAATTTATATTTTCTTTGTATTTTCGGGGTTTGGGAATTTTTGGAAACATTGTTTTATTTCTCAGTAGAAGATGCCATATAACTCTTCTCCTGCTCGTCCTTTATATGAGTTCCCCGCGCGCTTTTACTGCCCTCCATTCCATCTCTCATATATCATATATATATATATATATTATATATATATATATATATATATATATATATATATATATATATATATATATTATATATATATATTATATATATTATTATATATATATATATATATATTATATATATATATGATCATCATCATCTTGCAACACGCGGTGGTTCAATCCAGGAGAAGGCAGTGATTCTTTACCTTCCCACTTATGTTCTTTATTTTAAGATCTAAATAAAAAAATTGCGATTATGCAATTATACTATATTATATTATATATATATATATATATATATATATATATATTATATATATATATTATATATATATATATAACATATATAGCTATATATAATATATATATATATATTATAATAATAATTTAGTTAGTTAGTTAGTTATTTTACCACGACAATCGGGGGAAAAGGTTACTATTTTTATTGTTTTTTATGTTTTTCCCGACCAGTGGGCCCATACAAAGTGGAAAGGTGCACAGTTATCAGGGTGATAGTAACCCCAGCCTCAGTCTGGACCAAGTCAAGATATTCCAGCCATCTCAGTGGGCATGGCTAGGCTCTGGACTCGCAGACCTACTGTGCGTGAGGCGAATAGGAATGTAGGTGTCTGTATGTGTATTAAAGGTTGTACCGTTGTATGTGTTGGCTATGGATGAGTGAGGTGAGGGTATTGAGATTAGTGTATTAATACACTATGCCGTAAACTGTAATTAATTACAGAAAATCTCCTACAACTGCAATTTTTCGTGTGTCCGTCCTTGGTGACTGTCGAAAGTTACAAATCCCGTTTGACGAGGACTCGAACTCACGACCCTAAGCGTGCAAACGCAACACTTAACCCACTTGCGCCACCGAGACTCATTAAGTAGTATTACCACTAGAAACTAACGCCTAGGTCACGGCAGAATTGTTGCAAAGCAATGTTGCTAATGTTGGCAAGCAAACATTTTTGCAACATGAGGTTTTTCAAGCTTTGACGTGTCAAGGTTAGGGTTTTCAAGGTCGATGAGACGAATTTAAGGTTTGGAAGACGACTTCCGAGGTTTTGAGCCTGAACTCAAAGGTTTTACCCTCACCTAAAGTGGGGGCGGAGCCCCCCAAAGGGGCTTTTTGTTCCTAGAAGGTTTAAATGATCGATAGATTGTTCTATCGATCTATTGATCTATTGAATTATTACGGTCAAATTTTTACTAAAATTGTCATGTTTTCTACCCTAAATCAGTAAAATCAGTAAATCAGGCCACCCAACCTACCCTCCTTTCACATATCAATGATCTATTGATCTATGATCTATTGATTAAGATTCAAATATTTTTACTAAAATTGTCATGTTTTACATACCCTAAACTCAGTAAATCAGTAAATCAAGGCACCCAACCTACCCTTCCTGTCCAATCATGATCTATTGATCTATTGATTCTATTGATCTATTGATTAAGTCAAATTTTATTTACTTAATATTGTCATGTATTTAACATACCCTAATCAGTTAAATTCAGTAAATTCAGTCAACCCAACCTACCCTCCTGTCCAATCAATGATCTATTGATCTATTGATCTGATGATTCTATTGATCTATTGATCTATGATTAAGGTCAAATTTTTACTAAAATTTGTATTGTTTTACATACCCTAAATCAGTAATTCAGTAAATCAAAGTCACCCAAACCTACCCTCTCTGACCAGTTGTGACTATTGATCTATGATCTAATGATCTATTGATCTATAGATCTATATTGATTTAAGTCAAATTTTACTAAATTGTAACGTTTTACATACCCTAAATCAGTAAACTCCAGTAAATCAAACCACCACCCAACCACCCTCCTGTCCATCCTTGAACTAATGATCTTTTGTTCTATTGATTCAAGTCACATTTCGAGTATCACTATTGGATAAAACATAACATAAAAACAAAAAGTTTTCACATTTAATAAGCTTACTTAGATAATCTTAAAACTATGAATATAACCCCCCAAAGACAAACTTAGCACAACTTACACACGTATAAACTGTTAACGTTAACAAAGGTTTTCCACATTTAACAACAGTAAAGTAAATCTAACATAACATACAAAGACGTAACCTTATTCACACTTGGTCAAGCATTAGTCTCTTAACATAAACAATGTTATTATTACATTAACATGTATATTTAACAAACATTTACCCCAACCTTGTGTAATTATCATACAGACAGGCAAAAGGTTGCTAACGTAACAAAGTTTTCACCATTAATAAAAGCCAATATAAATTGCTAAAACTAAGAAATAATATACAACGGACAAACCTGACACATCTTAAGCAAGAATAAACTGCTAACAATTAACAAAGGTCCAAAACATCAACCGTAAAAGAACTAAACAAGGTCACAAAAACATAATCCAGTCGCACTTTATCAAACATATCTCCAAACATTATCAATTGTAATTTTACATTAACCATAGTAATATTTAACAAGAAAAAATTAGCATTAACCTTACCTAACCTGCAAATTACCTAATGGTGTAAAGCAACAAGTTAAAGTTTTACTCTCTGTTAAAAGCTAACTATGAACATAAACGTACTTGAACACACAACACCAGGCGAATAAAACAGCTACCATTAACAACTTAGTCAATAAAGCGAACATCTATGGCGGGATTTTTACATTAACATTAGTAATATTTACCAAAAATTATCTAACCGTAAACCTAACCTTCATAATACCTAACGAGTAAGGACGAACAAAGTAAAGTTTTTTAGACTTACCTCTTTTTAGACTCCGTCCCCATTTCAGAAAATACCAACTCTAAACATGGAAAATGATTTTATGCTTTAACCATTTACATAAAGTGATGCAATACTTATTATATTTAACCCTCTGGCTGGAATACAAGCAATGTAGCAGTCGCCAAACGGTTTACGATTAAATATAAATGACACATCGTTGTGAATAACGAAACTCCTCGTGAAGATATCAACAACAAGCGTAGAGATGCGGGGAGATGTCATCGTATCAGCACAGCGAAAAATATCCTATTGATGAAAATAAAACAACCCTTAAATGTAATGAGATTCTTTCTTTCAACCAATCAGAAGAAAGTAAAAAAGAATACGACGTACGAATGAACCATATCAGTTCAAAAGGGTATATATTCTCGTTAGACAACAACAACAGCAATAACATAGTACAAAAATAAGTTCTTTATATACTAACCAACGAATATATGCTAACGTAACATTGTTTTCACATTAATAAAGCTAACATAGCATGACCAGAACTAAGAATATAATGTACAATGACAAAACCTAACACACCTTACGCACGAATAAACTTACTAAAATTAACAAAGTTCTACCCTTAACACCATTAAAGTAACTAGCATTGTATACAAAACGTAACTTATTCATACTTTTCCCAAGCATATCTCTAACATATTAACGTTAATTTACATTGACACAGTAATATTTAACAAAATATCATAACATTGTCTAATTATCATTACAGGACCAATTGAATAACTGTAAACATAGCAAAGTTTTAACCAAACATAACATAAAAATAAGTTCTTTTGAATAAAATATCATAGTTAAATTGTAATAGTTTTACTGATTTTAAAAGCCAGTAAATCAGTTAAATCAGTAAATCAAACCACCCAACCCATTCCCATCCCCTTCTCTCCAATGACCTTTTGATTCTATTTGATCTAGTGATTCATGTCACATCTCGAGTATCATTTCGGTAAACATACACAAAAATAAGTTCTTATATACCAACCATCGGAAAATATGCTAACGTAACAAAGATTTTTTACATTAATAAAGCTAACATAACATAGTCTGAACTAAAGAATATAATGACAACGACCAAACCCTAAACACACCATTACGTACGAATAAACAAAAAATTACTAACATTAACAACACTCCCGCGCTTAACAACAGTAAACTACATAACACTTCATACAAAAACGTAACCTATTCACACTTTTTCAAGCATATCTCTTTCATATATCAAGTTAATTTTACATTAACATCGTAATATTTAACAAAAATTTAGCATAACCATGTCTAAGCATCATACTGACAACAAATATAAAGCTAACGTAACAATTTTTTACATCAACTACGTAATATTTAACAAAAAATTCATCATAACATCGTCTAAATATTATAATCCCAGACGAATAATTGCAAAACATAACAAAGTTTTTAACCAAAAACAATAACAATAAAAATAACAAAATTTTAATCCTGACAATAACATAAAAATAAGTTCTTGAATAAAATATCACAGAAGCGTAATAGTTTACTGATTTTAAAGCAGTAAATCAGTAAATCAGTAAATCAAACCACCCATCCCTGCAGTCCCCTGCTCATCCATCCGCCTATGATCTATCGACCTATTTGATTCAGGTTTCATTATTTCGAGTATCATTTTGGATCAGCAATAGGTAAAGCCGTATTATCTAACAAAATCCCTTAACAAAGTGACCAATCTATCAAAGATACCAACATCTTGAACTAAGAATTGACACTATCTTCATCAAAGTGTCACTCGTTTCGAGTATAACATCATTTGACCTATGAATAATCGTATAGACATTAGCAAAATTCTAGGGCAAACCTAACATTACTCACCAAAAACTTAACCTTAGGCTCACGTTTTTAACACATCATCGTCAGTTAACACAGTAATATCTTTACAAAAAAACTCATTCATATTCTCTAACAAATCTAGTGTTTTCTTCACATTGGTCATAAGTAAATATTTAACATAACGTACTAACTTACGAATAAACAGTTTTCATTAAACCCAAAGTATCTACAAGCAGACACATTACCTTTCCAAGAGAAAAACCGATCAAGTGGGAGCGCCCCTTTGAAAAGGGTGTGAATCCAGAGACAAGGGGATCACCCCGGAAGGGGTGTAAGCGGGCTTTACCCTCCGAAGGAGGGGTAAGGCCTCAGCCCTTCGGGCTGAGGCCTAAAGCCCGCACTGATTTGTTAGAGGAAATGATAAATTTTTTGTAAGATAATTACTGTGGTTAACTGACGATGATGTGTTATAAAACGTGAGCCTAGGTTAAGTTTGGTGAGTAATGTTAGGTTTGCCCTAGAATTTTGGGCAAAAAGTTCTACGATATTATTCATTAGGTCAAATGATGATATTTACTCGAACGAGTGACACTTTTGATGAAGATAGTGTCAATTTATAGTTCAAGTTGTTGGTATCTTTGATAGATTGGTCCTTTGATTAAGGGATTTGTTAGAAAAATACGGCTTTACCTATTTGCTGACCAAATGATACATCCGAAATATGACCTGAATCATATAGGTCGATAGATCATTAGGCGGTATGATGAGCAGGGGACTGCAGGATGGGTTGGTTTGATTTACTGATTTTACTGCTTTAAATCAGTAAACTATTACGCTTAACTGTGAATATTTTATTTCAAAGAACTTATTTTTATGTTACTGTCAGGATAAAATTTGTTATTGTTTATGTTATGTTTGGTTAAAACTTGTTATGTTTGCAATTATTCACTGGAGATTAATGTATTTAGACGATGTTATGATGAATTTTTTGTTATATTACGAAGTTGATGTAAAAAATTGTTACGTTAGCATTGATATTTTTGTCAGTATATGCTTAGGACATGGTTATTTGCTTAAATTTTTTGTTAAATATTACGATGTATGTAAAATTAACATTTGATATGTTAGAGATATGGACTTGAAAAAGTGTGAATAGGTTAAGTTTTGTATGAAGTGATTATGTAGGTTTTACTGTTGTTAAGCGGGGAACTTTGTTAAATGTTAGTAGTTTATTCGTACGTATGGTGTGGTAGGTTTGTTCGTTGTACAATTATATTCTTAGTTCAGGACTGGTATATTTTAGCTTTATTAATGTAAAAAAAAACGTTGTTACGTTAGATATATTCGATGGTGGTTTATTTAAAGAACTTATTTTTGTGTTATGGATTAACCGAATATGATACTCGAGATTGTGACATGAATTCACTAGATCAATAAGGATCAAAAGTCATGGAGAGAGGGGGGGATGGTTGGTGGTTTGATTTACTGATTACTGATTTATACTGCTTTAAAATCAGTAACTATTACCAATTTACTTAGATATTTTATTCAAAGAACTAATATTTTTATGTTTGTTTGGTTTAAAAACTGCTACTGTTTACAGTATTCATTGGTCTGTATGATAATTAGACAATTGTATGATAAATTTTTTGTTAAATTTTACTGTGTCAATGTAAATTAACGTTAATATGTGTTAGAGATATGCTTGGGAAAAGTATGATAGGTTACGTTTTGTACGCAATGCTTAGTTACTTTACTGACGTTAAGTGTGGAACTTTTTAATGTTAGTAGTTTATTTCGTGCGTAAGGTGTGTCAGGTTTTGTCATTGTTACAACTATATTCTAGTTCTGGTCATGCTATGTTAGCTTTAATTAATGTTGAAACCAATGTTACGTTAGCATATATTCGTTGTTAGTATATAAAGAACTTATTTTTGTACTATGTATTGCTGTATGTTTGTTGATTCTAACGAGAATATAT
Source organism: Trachelipus rathkii (assembly GCA_015478945.1). Classification (NCBI taxonomy): domain Eukaryota; kingdom Metazoa; phylum Arthropoda; class Malacostraca; order Isopoda; family Trachelipodidae; genus Trachelipus; species Trachelipus rathkii. The sequence continues at coordinate 45,712 of JABUQX010079166.1, read as the reverse complement.
ACCCTTTTTGAACTGATATGGTTCATTTGTATGGTTCGTATTCTTGTTTACTTTTCTTCTGATTGGTTAAAGAAAGAATCTCATTACATTTAAGGGTTGTTCATACACTATTTTCTTTAGTAGGATAGTTTTCGCAGTGCTGATAGATGACATTTCCCCGCATCTCTACGCTTGTGTTTGATCTCTTCACGGAGGAGTTTTCGTTTATACAACGATTGTGTTCATTTATATTTAACGTAACCGTTTGGCGACTGCTAATTGCTTGTATTCCAGCCAGGAGGGTTAAATATAATAAAGTTATTGGCATCACTTTATGCCAAATGGGTTAAAGCATAAAATTCCATTTTCCATGTTTAGAGTTGGTATTTTCTGAAATGGGGACGGAGTCTAAAAAGAGGTAAGTCTAAAAACTTTACTTGTTCGTCCTTACTCGTTTTAGGGGTATTATGGTTAGGTACTCAGTTATGTAAATTTTGGTAAATATTACTATGTTAATGTAAATTCCCGATATGTCGCTTTATTGACTAAGTTGTTAATGGTAAGCTGTTTTTTCGTCTGGTTGTTGTGTGTTAAGTAAGTTATTTTCATAGTTTAGCTTTACAGAGAGTAAAAAACTTTACTTTGGTTTTCTTTACCCATTAGTATTATGGCAGGTTAGGTAAGGTTTTATGCTTAATTTTCTTGATTAAAATATTACTATGTTATGTAAAAATTAACATTGTCATGTTGGAGATATGTATGATAAAGTGCGAATAATGGATTGTTTTTGTGAGCCTTGTTAGTTACTTTTACGGTTGATAAGTTTTGACCTTTGTTAATGTTAGCAGTTTATTCTTGCTAAGATGTGTCAGAGTTTGTCGTTGTATATTATATTTTTAGTTCTAGCAATGTTATGTTGGTTTGATAATGTTGAAAACTTTGTTACGTTAGCCACACTTTTAGCCTTGCTGTATGTGATAATTTACACCCAAGGGTTGGTAAATGTTTGGTTAAATATTACCATGTTAATGTAAAATTAACATTGTTATGTTAAGAGTGATACATGCTTGACCAAGTGTGAAAAAGTTACGTTTTGTATTTTATGTTAGTTACTTTACTGTTGTTTAATGTGGAACTATTGTTAACGTAACAGTTTTATTGCGTGTTTAAGACGATGTCAGATTTGTCTTGGGGGTTATATTCATAAGTTTAGATGATGCTAAGTAAGCTTATTAATGTGAAAACTTTTGTTTTTATGTTATGTTTATCATAAATGATACTATTCGAAATGTGACTTGAATCAATAGATCAATAGATCATTAGTTCAAGGATGGGAAGGAGGTGTGGATTGGGTGGTGGTTTGTATTTACTGATTTACTGATTTTAGGGTATGTAAAAACGTTTACAATTTTTAGTAAAAAATTTGACCCTTAATTCAATAGATCAATAGATCAATAGATCATTATATCAATAGACTCAATAATCACAACTGGTCAGGAGGCGTTAGGTTGAGGTGACTGATTTACTGATTTACTGATTTAGGATATGTAAAACATGACAATTTTAGTAAAAAATTTGACCTTAATCAATAGATCAATAGATCAATAGATCAATAGATCAATAGATCAATAGATCATGATTGGACAGGAGGGTAGTTGGGTGACTTGATTTACTGATTTACTGATTTAGGGTATGTAAAACATTTTTACAATTTTTAGTAAAAAATTTGACCTTAATCAATAGTCAATAGATCAATAGATCAATAGATCATAGATTGGGAGGGTCGGGTGGATGGGCTATTTACTGATTTTTTACTGATTTAGGGTATGTTAAACTTGACAATTTTAGTAAAAAATTTTGACCTTAATCAATAGATCAATTAGATCAAAGATATGATTGACAGGAGGGTAGGTTGGGTGGCCTGATTTACTGATTTACTGATGTAGGGTATGTAAAACATGACAATTTTAGTAAAATTTGACCTTAATCAATAGTCAATAGATCAAATAGATCACAAGTGGTTCATGAGGGTGGTGGATGGTTGGTCTTGATTTACTGATTTAGGGTATGTAAAACATGGAAAATTTTAGTAAAAAAAATTGACCTTAATCAACTAGATCAATAGATCAACAGTGGTTCATGAGGTGGGGGGATTAGTATGCTTTTGATTTACTGATTTACTGCTTTTAGGGATGTAAAAACGTAAATTTGGAAGTTTTATAAACATAAAAGAATAAGAAATTTTGTTATTTATTGATATTTTATTTATTTTAATTTATTTTCTTTGATGGTTCTGAAACCATTATTTTTGAAATCTACAGATCCAATAACATATATAAAGACATCAATATTGTATCATTACATAAATATTTAATAACTCGGCACCGCACCGGAGCCAGCACCGGTGCAGTTGTCAACTCCTACTCCTCTGAGTCAGACTCCTTCTCCATTCTTTCCTTTCTTTATTCTTCCTTCATCCTTCTTCATTCCTCCTTCGACCTCTGTTTTGCACTCTGTGCTCTTTTTTTCAGTCGGGACCCCCTCAATGGGGGGTCCTAGAACCCTACACGGACTTATAACAATCTAATATTCGAGTTCTACGACCTCAATAACCCTTATAAGGACACCAAGATTGTTGTTATACGAATGTTTATTAACTCGGCACCGCAGTGGCTCCAGCACCGGTGCCACTACAAACTCTGAATCCTTCTCAGCCTCCTTCTCCTTCCTTCATTCATTCTTTCCTTTCCCCTTTCCTTCCTCATTCTTCCTTTCTTCTTCTTCCCCTGTTTTGCATTCCATGCATTTCTTCTTTTCTTTTTTCAAACTGGGGACCCCCCTCCGGGGGGTCCCTGGACTCCGAATCCGAATCCAACTCCGACTCCGTCTCCGATTCCAACTCCTCCATCATGTCTCCAAGTTTCAGTCTTCTACGATCATTTTTAATTTTTTGGGGGGGCAGCGTCCCCCCTTACGGGGGGGGGACGCAGAGGGACGTATCTTCGTCTCGACGAGATTTACGTCATCATATAGCTCACATCATAATTTCACTCTGATTCGTTAAGCCTAACATGGTTTTCAGGACGAATTTGACCTTGGCGCTAAGGGGGCAGCACCCCCTTAGGGGTGACCTATGGTCACCAAAACTCGCGTGGGATCAGTTTATCACATAAATTAGATTATATTCCAAGTTTGAAGGCGATAGCTCTACTTCCTTTCATCATCGAGGGTGGGTGATAAATTGTCATTATAATTATCCTTCAATATATTAATATATATATATTATTATATACTATATAAATATATATATATTATATATATATATATATATATATGATAAGTGTGTATTCGCATATGTGTACAATATATATATATATATATAATATATATATATATTATATATATATATATATATTATATATATATAATATATAATATATATAATATATATATATATAATATTATATATATATATATAATTTATATATATTATTATATATTGAACGGCCTCGTGGCGCAGGAGGTATGGTCACCGCTCTCATACGAGGAGGACACGGTTCAAATCCTCCGCGTTCAGCAGTTGGCAGTTTTTTGGGGCAAGAATTAAACTCGACTGCGAACACGTTGGTTGGCGCTGGTTTGGGATAGCCGGCCCTTAAAGTTTGATTTCCTGTGGTCCCCCAGTGTTACCCCTGCATAGGGGATTAAGCACGTTAAAAGGTAGTTTTTTTTTTTAGTAATATATATATTATATATATATATATATAATATATATATATAATATATATATTATTATATATATATATATATATATTATACTATATATAATATATAAATATATATATAGTATATATATAATATACTATATTATACTATATATATATATATATATATATGTTATATATATATATATATAATATATATATATATATAATACTAATTATATATATATATATATATAATATATATATATATATATATATATATTTAATTATATATATATAATATATATATATATATATATATATATATATATATATATATATACTATATATATATATATATATATATTTTATATATATATATATATATAATATACCGTATATATAGGGAGACCGAAGAAAAAGGGGATTGAGTCAGTAACGAAATGTTTTGAAGGAGAGAAATGTGAGTTTGGTAGGGGCGAGGAAGGGAAAGTGTATAACAGGAGTGAATGGGGGGGGTTTGTGAGGGGGTATGTTGTGGCCCACCTGGGCCAAGGAGAACCCTACATTGACGATCTACCATAGTGAGGGTCCATCGCTGTCCCATGAAGTTTAGGTGGATTTTCTGACTGCATTGGTTCTCACTATAATGGTATGAGGGCGGTAGGGCTGGGCCTTTCTTTTCGACTTTATGTCATGTCTTCTACTGCTTTTCTTTTCGATGCTCGTTACGCACCTTACCCATTTCTTTTGGGGAAATAAGAAGGAGATAAAGAAAAAAGAAAGAATTATATATACTATATTAATAGTATACTATATATATATATATACTATATATACTATATATATATATATATACATACTATATATATTATATATACTATATATATATATATATATATACTCACATATATATATAACTAATATTATATATAACTAATATATACTACTATATAGCGATAATAAATATATATATATTAATATATACTTATAAATATAGTAATATATGATCCAAGCCCGGAAGCTATATATAATTGCAAAATCTCTCAAGTGACGGAGGAACGCGAGTTTTGAGATGTTTATGTACATGGGAAAAACAGATCGATTAGCAAGGGGATATCAGGGAAAACAGGAGTGGCTGAAATGATGCTAAAGTACGCTATTAACATAATCTGGAGGCTAAATATACAACACGAAATTCAGATGAAAATCACGGTATCCCTTGTTCTGACGAAGAGGGCAAACGGTTGGTGGAATGAGAGAGAAACACACCAGACTTTTTGTCAACTACATACCAGAGGTAGGTTTTATCGGTCACTTCAATACAAGATAAATCAGTTAGAGAGTATTGAAATGGAGGACATTTTATTAGCTGTTTTGCTTTTAAGCTCAATCCTACAAAGGTGAGTGAAACTGGAACAACCCTTCGGAAATTATGACAACAAGTACTCCACACATTGGCTAATTAATGTGCGCAGAAAAAAATAGCAATGATGGAACAAACTTCAGCTATTGTGATGGCCCCTTTAACCAAACGGTTGTGATAGGTTTCCAAGTGATATTGTTTTTAGTATTAGACATAAGAACGTTTATTTTCTTCATAGATTAAACTGTTATAGAGGATAGGCGAGTTTGTTTTTTGTTTTTAAGAAGAGAAATGAATGGGAGTAGCGTTTTAAAATGGGAAGAAGTTGTGGGTTACATATTTTTTTTTTAGAAAGTTTCAATTTTCACTAGCGTTTGAGGCAACCCCATTAGTAATCAGATTAGCGATCAGCAAATAATAGCTCGTCAAGGAAGGTATGAAACAGCCAACAAATACTTTTTTCCGAAAGAGGGACAAAATTATAAAATAAGTCAAAAAATTAGTTATTGTGCAAGCTTCCTAACACTGTCAATATTAGAAGAGCAGTCGAGAGCTGAATTCTTTTTCACAGGTTCGCACATGCTATTACCACATTATCGCGCGTGCATGAAATCATATCTGAGAGTTTAGAAAGATATTGTGGTTCCGAATGGCACTAATCTCCTGATTAGGTGTGTGCTTCAGGGCTGGCGTTTGTCCTCGCTTCAACTACTCTCTTATTCCTTAGGTGCTAGAAAGCGCGTATGCCAAACTGATCCGAAGCCAGCACGAGCAACGAATGACAATACACTCTTGTTATTACAGCATCGATCTTCATAGTTTATTCATTAAATCTGAGGAAGAGAAACTATTCTAACCTCTCATTTTCTTTTATTATCTTTTCAGTACTCGATGATCAAGTTTGAAATTCTTATCAATCTCAGGTTATAGTCTTCTTCACTTAAGGATTCTGGTGAATTCATTGGACACTGTCATGGTGGTATCAAATTAAACACACCACTACTAAAAAATATGTTCTTAACTTTCTCGGATCTTTCACATCATAATCACGGATTCCATTTATTCTTATAAAATCAGTTGGTCTTAGAAGCCTATTTGAGGAATAGAACGATCTACCTCTAATTTCGATAGTGTCCTATTGTAATGTCCATTCCTCTATAATCACTTTTCAAGGAGAATCTCCCCTACAAAACCCCCCCAAAAAAAAAAAATATAATAATAATGTAATACAAAATAAACAAGAAAAAAACCAATGTTTAACTTGAGTCGTTTAGCAATCCATACTTGCAATTTACTAAACACAAATTTCAAAAAATAAAAAAATTTTATAAAAAAAATCATAATAAAAGCAAACTTTATTGCATTATTTACATGTAAACAAAATCATAAAAAGGGTAAATTTTAAATCATATCCCTGATACGAAAGTTTTTTAAGGGAGATAAAAGGAAAATACTGGAGGGAAAAAGGAAAATTTAGAATAAATAGATTCATAACAAAAGGATAGACTAAATGATGCAATACAGTATTTTATTACTCTTCAAAAATTTCATTCTGTACATTTAATTGTTTACACTTATTAAGTAATATTTACAATGGGCATTAATTAACCTCGTCTCTTGTAAACAAACTATCATAGTTTTGAATAATAGCAAGGAATTGAAAACTGTTCTCAACAGTTTTTTATGTAATTATAAAAATTGTTTAACAAATCAAAAGATACTTCTCAAAATATTTTAGTATTCTTTCGTGTCGTTTGGAATCCCTCTTAAAAGTGTCTCACATATTTACTCATGTACTATACGTTGCAAATTCTATTTGATTTTATGCTTCACGCTATGACTACATTCCAATCCGTTCATATGCTTGGAAGCTGTTTATATCTTATAATCCATCACAAAATGGAGTTAATGAAATTTTAAAATTTATTATTAGATATAGAAAAGTTTTATTAACTATTTTTATTAGGGAAAAAAGTATTATTACTATTTTTAAATGTTAATTAAAGTTAAATTAAGAAGGAGAATGATAAGTATGACGAAAGTTTGCAGGAGCAAGACACAGTAAAGGGGGAAAGAAGAGTATAATGAAAAGTGAACAAAACATTATTAGGGGGGAGAATGATGCGTGTAAGAGATGCGAAGAAATTAAGTCAAAAATGTTTTTTTAATTAATTACTATAGTAGCAAGAATAATAGCAGAGTTACGTAGTTCTCTGAAGTCCGGAAAAGTAAATTCTTTGGATTGTGCATACTTTAACAATCTAATAAAAATAGGATTCCACCTCGGCCATAATTCAAATATTTTACTATGCCAGAATTTTCATTAAAGGCGGAAGCAAATGTAATTCCGAATAAATAAAACAGAGATATTTCTCTAAATTTAACATTTCTTTATGATAAAGTTTGGCATTTTCCAGCAATATTTTAAAAAAAATTTTAAACGTTAATTTATTCTAGTCATATTGTTTATAACGAGGTGCTACGTTACATTGTTTTATAGCTAAGTATTACGCTATAAGTTTTTCTTGGTCACCCTATTGAACATCTGAGTAACTAAGCTAATGATTATTATATTCCTGGACTAATGATTTTTAAATTGTCTTTAATATGAGAAGCAATAAGTTCAAACTTGTTTTTTCTTTTAAAAATCATTCTTTGCTCCGTTATTTAGGTTCATTTACTGTTAAATATATATATTTAATCTGTTTTGTAATAAGTTGAACTATAAATTATGAAAGCAAAGAGTAGGATACTCTGGAAACTGGATATGAGAAAGTGGCACCATAGATATTTTTAAGTTTACACTTGTGTATATTAAAGGCTTGTAATTTTATTAATAAGTGATAAAATGCTACAAAAGCAGAGTAAAGATCACTTGCGATGTAACAATTAGTGGCCTAAGATTAACTAAGTGGAAAAGAAAAAACCTTCAAATTTTTTCTTTTACTTAGATACGTTGGTTGAAATCGGAAATATGAGAAATTAAGGAGCTAGAGTCAGCTGTCGAAGTCGGTTTTAATCACGTTTGTTTTATAGTTTAGCTTTTCTAATTATAATAGCAACTACTATTATCCTTGAAATGATAATAATATAATCAATTAAAAATAAAACTATATAATTATAATTATAAAATCAACACTTTATTAATAAATCTGATATAATTAAACTTATTCTTGAGTATTATAAGTGTATTACATATGTCATAATAATAAGCATAAATAATGCTAACATCTTTTTAATTCTAATTATTTTAATAATATAAATAAATATAATTAACATATATGCAATAATTTATATATAAGAAAAAAATTAATCCCAAATTCAATTGTAATATCCTCACAATTATATATAATATAATAATATAATATATTTAATAATAAATAATAAATAATATCTTAGAGATATTAATAATAATAATTAATATAGATATAAATTATAATTATAAAATAATATAATGATATATAATATATAAATAATTAATTATAATAAATAATAATAATTAATGTTCCTAAATAAAATGCATATAAAATTTGTAAGTTAAGTAGTCAAAAGGTGCATAAACCTTTGAGGATACTTGTGTAATTTATGATATATATAAAATATAATAAATATTATATAATTCAATAATATAATAATATATTAAAAATAATATTTAAATATTAATAATAATTAGTAATTAAATGTCATTTTCCTAAAAGTTAAATGCCAAAGGTAAAATTTTATAATGCCACTTTTATTACCATTGTTGTATATGATTAGATTATTCTAGGTGTTAAATAATTATTATCATTTATTAATTATTTAATATTTTTCACTCACTTATGTATTTATATTATTTAAGATTATTATATTATTAAGTTATTATATATTATTATTATTTAATTTAATTATTTTTATTAATTTTAATGAAGTGAAATTGAATAATTCATTCCCATTTTTTTTATTTATATATCCATTAATATATCTATTTATCTACAACTTCTACTTACTCTGTTAATACTACTTACTACTACTTAACTACTCAAGGTTGCTAACACCTCCTAATACTCACTTCGTTCTTTATGCACGAGTTACTTAACATTAGATCTACGTGTTGAGAAACTCGTTATCGGTCTAATCTATTAATTATTAAAATAATATTACATAATGCTAATAAAATAATAAATAATGAATAATACAAATTAATAAATTATATTCACTACCTAAGCAAATCTGTTGTCAGACTTTCACATTATATAGCAATCTGTCTAGGCGCAGAGATTCGGTCAAGCATGCATATCGCAGATAAGTAAAGTTTGGTCTTTGCACACACTAATATAATTTAAAATATGTAAAATCTCGGTTCGGTCGCACAGACTAAAGACGGTATGTGACTAGTGAGCAGTCCAACTACAGTGGCCGCGGCCATGACCGTTTTTTATGAAGAGATAGAATTAATTTTTCAATTCAATTAAAGAAAAGGTTCTCTCTCTTCGTGCCTCGAATGAGAAATTAAAACACGTAGACGACTAGACGCAAATATTGCAGAATGTCTCTGCTAGAGGCCTTGATATTTATAAAAAGTATTAAATTGTTTATATTGTGTTGCTATTATATTTGAGTATCAATTTTTAGTCATATTATAACATGTTTATGATTATAGATTATATATTATCATAGTTGCCATACTGATATATATATCATATTTATACATATTATATTATATAAGTATCTATATATAATATATATATAAGCATAATAGATAAACCTTATAAGCCACACACCAGAAATATCCGATCATCTAATGAATGTAATATATATGTATTATAACATATATAATAAAGGGTTATCTATTTATATGTAAGTAGTATAAGTAACCTAACCTTTGTTACTATTTTATTAATACATTTATATATATATAATATATATGATATATATATTTATATATATATATTATATATATTAATTAATATATATATTATTATAAATTTTACTATAAAATCTATATTATTTCTATATATATTAATAGTATTAAAGAATTTTTTTTTTTAAATATTTAATTACAGTTTTAAACTTTTAATAGAATATAAGTTTTTATTTAACTTAGTGAAGGAACTGTTGCTCATAAATACTAGTACATTTATGAAACCGAGATTTACAATAGAAAATTACCCTAACACCTAATAAAAAATAAAAAATCGTTCCCATTATTGACTATCTCAAAACACAGAAGTGTAACGAATTATATCAAATATGAGTCTAAACCATTGACACCCTATTATATCGAGACTAAGAACATCTTATGATTAAATATTGAGGACCGAGGGCAGAGAGGTTACTATCAACGAAATAATGCTGTAGCGACATGTTATCGCTTAAGACCGAGTACGAGGAGAGCAAAGAGCATAAAGATGACAACATGCTATGTACTGTTGACTGAAAAAGACCTGGTATTACTAAACGATTGATTTTTATAATAGGGTTAGACATCTTCGTTTCCGCTTGAGTTTTAATAACTATTTTCGGTTTTCTCTTATGTATAATACATATATAATCTACGACCTAAATAGTGTGTATAATTAATATAAAAACGTAATGGCGATCTTAATTATAGTAAGATACAAGTAAAAAGTTGCTATAATAAACTGAGAAAACATGTCTTCAAATTTGCAGAAGAATTCAAAACCTAAAAAAAAGGATATACAAAATCTCATATTGAGCTCTCACCAGGGAAAACTACTAATAAGGCTTTCCAAGGGAATCCAAATATAATTATAATAATTTAATCATATTGTTAATCATAAATTATATTATGCTTATAGTTTTTATTAGGATAATTGTGATGGGGATAACAATAATGATAGAAAGTGAAGCTTTACTAAATTAAATAATATACTCTCTAATATTGTTATTAATATATATGCAATGGATTCCTAGTACCTATACACTATGACCGTATTATATTGTATCATTATAGTATTAGTGGGTTGGAAAGTAAGTTGACGATTGTTCATTATAATGAGCATTACCTTAAAGATAATCATATGGATTTTGTTAACTTTAATATCTCTCTCAAACCACATTAATCTTTGAGTGTTAAATATGCTGGTCTGGTAAATGCAACAGCGGTGAAAGTGTAATCGAATTTCAAACATGCCATATATATATTATTTATAAGGATATGGTCCCCACTCATAGATTAATTAATAAGAATTATTAATATTATTTTATCCATAATTCACTTGGTGAAAATAATTCCAAGATAGTATCGTTGGTTATCTAATTATTCAATGTAGTTACAAGAAATGAGTTCTTAGTATGTAGTTCAATATAATTATTACAATTTTTTTTTTGTAGATTAGCAACGGAATTGATATAAAGAGTATCTATTGGTATATATCACAAATATCAATTATTTAATAATTATATTCTTTAATTAATTATATATTATATTTAACGTATTATATATTAATATATATATATTATATTTATATATAATACTTATTACTTATATTAAATATTATATCTATATATATTAATATATTAATTATATATTAATTCATTATATTATAATTATTCTATATATATATATATTATTAATATATATACTATATATATATATATTACCATATCTACTACTTCAACACATTAAGAGAAAATCGAGCTACTATATATCACTATATATATTATATTTAATATCAATATATATTTAATATATTATATATATATATATTTATTATTAATTTAATAGTATATAATATATTATTTATAATATTAAATTACTAATATATTATATATATATATATATTTATATTATATTATATTATTATATATAATATATATTACTATTTATATATATATATTATTATATTAGTATTATATATATATATAAATTTATATATATTATATATATATATTTATATATTATATATATACTATATATATATATTATATAATATATCCTTCCTCCTATATCCTCATTATATTATAATATGCGTAGCATACACCGGAACAGAAAAATAGTTAGCAGTAAACATGACGCAAGTAATCAAAAAGAAAGTACTCATATACCCCCTACCTATTAATTTATTCATCATATCTCATATCATAAATTAATACTTATCATCAGTGAGAGAATTAGAGTTTGCATAATCAAAAAAAATATCCACTCAGAGAACTCCCACGATACTGTCTGAACGTACTATACCCTCTTAACCTAGTGGGTATATTACTCGAGTATCAAATAATTACGGGTGAGGTTCCATAACTACCTAGTGAGGCAAAGCCCACCACCAAGTTTTATACTCATATCACCAACCTTATAGTCACAAAACACGCCAATTTATCAACTCTTGTTATTGTCCATATCCTTTTTATTACCTGCCATTTGTATCAATACTCACATTCCTCTTCTATCAGAGCAATTTTACCTTTAACTAGACTCAATCTACTTTTTTTAATTGCAGGCTCTAGCCAACTCTCGATATCGATTTCAGTATCACACTGAAGCATATCCTTATCTATACATCAGCTTAACTCATATTACCGATTATCATTTACTACATCTCTATTCATATATATGTAATACCTATATACCAATTATACTTCTAATTGACTATATTTTCGCGATATGTCTCCTACATATATTACGTCGTTTATCTTCACCAGCCCGTAACTCAACTACCCCTAATGCTGAGTTCTACATTCCTTTACATTTATTATTTCAATTTCTATTCTCACACCTTACCTAAACGCCACTAAAGAGTGTCCATTATATACTGAAAACACTTTGTAACTAGTTATAGATTAGCTAAAACCTTACTTTCATTTACCAGTAACTCATATTTACTGCTCTATCATTATACCATATTAGTGTAAGGATAAATTTTAATACGCTTACTTCATTGCAAACCCTTAATGTGCACGTCGCAAGATCCTTATATAGTTACCTTCACATCCTCACACCGGGTATTTTAAATTGCTTCAAACGTCATCAAGCCTGCCATATTCAACTAGGTTATAACTTTCCCTCCTTAAACCAATGTTTTATTGCAATCTATTCTCGTATCCTTCTTACTATTTACTAAAACATATATTACTACTAAATATTTTATAAACTCAAGATATACTTTGTTATACCAAGGGTTTTATTAATGCACAACTTATATCACGATCATATTATACTACAAGAGTTGGATACCGATCTACAACGCAGCACGTTTTCTCGACTCACCTCCAATTTACCATAATGCTTACTTTTTTTGTGCTTATACACATTTCAAACCCCTCCTTTACACATACCGTGCCAGAACCCCTCTACCAATCCTCTTCAAACTCTCTCTGATTCTATAAAGAATACACGCAAAAACAAGTGTTTTCTTATTTAAAATAAAATCATTTCTCCGCATGTCTCATACCTCAATTAGCTATAGCATGTGGGCGCCAAGTTGGACTCCCCTAGGAATCTCGTAGTCATTGACTCGCCATTCATTCTACCACTCTACCCGTTTGGCGCGGGCCTCGAAACGTCCGACACCAATTTTTATATTTTAAAGAGTCGCGTTTTTACATCATATTTTTCTCACTAACACCAACCACTCCTCATACAATATATAGACAAAACTTAAAATAGCCAAGGTGAGTTAATTATATTACAAGTATTTTATTGCTGGTACTCATAATATATCAACTCCGCTTATTAATATTTTAATGACCAATCAAATTTCAAATCCATTTATTCTTACACACTGTTCTCTTCACTAATCGTCATACATACTTTTGATTCCATTCTGTAAGCGCATAATACCTTAACCTAATACCTATATATAATCACTAAACACTCATGTCACATATTATAGAGTCTTATTATATCACACCTATTAATTATATCCAGCCTGTCATATACTCGATCTCACCAGTTGCAAATTTCATAAATACTATATATTATCATATTTATTCTATTTTACCTTACTTCTGCGATATAATTCAATTTTTCATCTAAATCATTTGTTTCAATGTATAAATATAATAAATAAATCCCACTAATAACATCCTCTATCACTTCTATATGCACATATTTATTGTTATTTATTTATATATCATTAACAATCAGTGACCCTTATATCTAGTATCACTCAATACGTAATCCTTTTCCATACTATAAAATTATTATATAAACCAGCATTAAATCTTCCATACCAACAAAAAAAAAAAGGAAAATATATAATATATAATGATATTATAGTTATAAAGTTATTAATTGAGCCCATCCACGTCGTAAATCTACCACTTTTCGATATGATAAATAGGAATAGTATGCATATATAGATCTAGAAACTTGGAAATATAATCTATGATGAGACATAATATAGCATGTAATCGTTATAGTAAAATATATATCAAGTCCTGTAGGTAATGTATATATAGAGGGGGGTTATTACACCCTACGAGGTGTTATATTCGCTACGGATATTGCGCTTAACGCCTATTGTGGCGAGATTCTGAGAGAGCAAGATTAAGGCTAAATAGTGTTAGATTTCGAAGCGTGATGACTAGTAATCTCGTCGTACAGACTGATAGATTATAGTTCAGTGCCGCGAGCCCGCGCTGAACTAATTAACTCACATTAACTAACATACATTAATCAATTATTTTAATATATTATATTATACGTATCGAAGTAGTGATCCGGGAGGGGATCACTATTTTCTGTTATGTGTGCGCCTTTTTTAAAATAATACACATATTGCCATCTTAGTCGGAGGAAGAAAGAGGTTGCTCGCAATCTCGCTGTGCTAGCGACAGACACTTATCACAGTTAGTCAGCTATGTTCCACTCAGCGTGCAGAACAATATACATGTCTACCTGCACGAAGGCTGATAGGAGCCGGTCCGCACTGCTCGAAATTTTAAGGGATAAAGAGCCGGAATCCGGATCCGGGACCACGGACTGGAGCGCCTTCGGCTGGACGTAAAACAGAAATCATATCATTACTATAATTACTTATGAAATATTTTCATATTTTGTTATAAGTTAGAGTATCGTGTCGTGTGCTCTTAAAAAAAATTAATGAGAGAAAGGGTTATGATCAATTACATCAACGCAAGGGAGTTGTTTATACACGGCTACAGAATAATGTATAGATTATGTGAGTATACTCGAAGAATAGTCTTTAGCGAGGAAATCCTATAATTTTATTCGGCGAGCTAGGACCCACCCCGAGGAAGAGTGCAGCCACAATACCAAAGTTAAACCGGTGTCGGGCATAGAGTCACACAAATAAACGAGTATAAACACGTTGGATGCACGCTATAAAAGATAAATAAAGAATTGAATATGTATGTGGGTGAAGTCAACCATAAAAGGACACTCGAGAGCACTGTCTCACGACGGGTCGAAAATCGCCTAGAACACCAAGACATTTGATATTGTGAAATTTATTCAGCTTGTATGCAGATTTTGGACTTCTCTGAGGGGGTCCTCTGGTTAGCTTAAAATTGATTAGATTTTTTTTCGAGTTTGTTATCGAAGGCCAACACAGTATTGAACTGTGAGTTGGTTGAAGTGATGAAGTGGTCTGAGAAATCTGCTATGGAAGAATTTCAGAAGAGAGAGAGAGAGAGAGAGAATACACACTAATCGATGAGATCAGATTGAAGATGGTGAGACCTCTTAATGATATGAGAGAGAGAGATGAGAGAGAGAGTGTAGATGTTGGTTGAAAGAAGAGAGAGAGAAGGAGAGATGACGAGAGAGAACGAGGAGAGAGAGAGAGAGAAGGGTTAGTAGATCGAGGGAGTCCCTGTAGTTCTCGTCAGAGATTAAATTGGTTAAATGGTTTTTTTCTCCAGATATCTAAAAACAAATTAATATTAGTATAAAAAATATAAATGTTACCAAAAATAAAAGTATGAAAGAGTAAAACAATAATTTTTATTTCTTATTTAAAACTAATGTATTTGATTTATCAAGTGAGCACCCATAATCAAAGAGGCATTTAGCCTATTCCAGGAAGTGGACTTTCCTCTTAGTTATTTCTACCTTAAAGATCCGGACTAGGATCGAACCGGGCCCTTGAAATATGCGACTCTGTCCACTCTAACTACCTGGAATTGACCACGGTAGCGGCAAGTGCCTGCACATATAATGTAAATTAATAAAACAACTTTATAAAAGTATGAGTTCTTTAGAAAAATTTATTCCATTCCAATTTTAAAAATCTTTCATACGGTTCTGTATATATATATTATAAATATATATATATATATATGATATATAAAAAAATATTTTGCATATATATATATATAGTATCTATATATATATATATATATATATTATAAATATATATATATATATTAATCGCTACTCCGGCATTATATATTTAACTTTTAATTCAAAATAAATTTTCAAATTCTTAGAACTCTGCAAAATTATTATTATTATTATTATTATTATAATTATTATTATTATTATTATTATTATTATTATTATTATTATTATTATTATTATTATTATTATTATTATTATTATTATTATTATTATTATTATTATTATTATTTATTATTATTATTATTATTATTATTATTATTAACTGTAATAAGTATGTTACACAAACCATCTAATTATAAAAAAAATAAAAAATAAAAAATAAAAAATAATTATACCACTTATCATAATGTTCTTATAATTTCACCTGTCTCTTTCTCTATTAAGATTATTCTAATATATGTAACCTAATTTCTTCTATTCATTAAATTGTCTTTGGTGCAATGAGAGGTTCTTACCTTTTATGACCACCACTCAAAATCAACAAGGTAATCAACTTCGTGCCTCATGGGTCACTAATGCTATGCTAATGTAATAATATGAAAAATTATAATAATTAATCATTATTAAACGAGTGTAAGACAAAGAAGATTTAAACATGAAGAAAGTTTAAAATTAAAAAAAATAATAATACTATGTTTTTTTCCCTTAAGAAGCTACTGCGACCCATTTCCAATCCTGACCCATAGGTTAAAAACTCATGTTCTAGGGTCTTTTTAACATTTTAAACTCTTCTTACTTATTGTATTTATATAATCATTTTCAAAACCACACTTAAGAATTCCTGAAGACTGTTCAATTTAATTTTCCATGATTATCTTCGACATTTCCATTTCATTTATCTTCATTCACTTTAATACTCACATTTCAGAACACTGCTTGCTTCTACCAATCTTATCCATTAGGTCGTTAGATTGCTTTTAATTTCAACAGATCTGAACCACTTTCTTCTTTTTGCTTATATCTTATTGTTTTAATTTTTACTTTTACATAATTTTGACATTAGGTGTCTCTATCCACCATTGGGTTTCTGTATTATCTCTCCTCCTCCTCCCTGATGATTAGTATTCATGAAAATTCCAGTTCACCCTCAGTTCTTTCTTCTTTTTCTTTAAATACATGGTTTGGAGCAACAGATACATGTACATAAAGACATAAAGAAAGATAGAGACAGTAAGAAGCCACATGTTCCTTTCTTGACTACCTCAGTCAAACAGAAATTGCTAACTAATTCTTTAAATGGTCTGTTTTAGATATAAATTTTGCATTATTCATTCCAATAAGTAACTGGAGTTTACAATTGTGCATGCAAGATGTAAATTAATGTTAATTATTAAAAAATATATATAGTCAACAATACTGAACATGCAATAATATATTACCTATACTCAAAGAGCTCGTCAAAATATTGAACTTCCAAAAACGAATAAAGTACATACAAAAAGGTTTATCAAAAATATCAACCATAGAGTGTGAGAAAATGAACCCAGAATCTGAACTTAATTTCAATTAAGTCTAAGCAACATACGATAGTGTGTAAAGCTCTGATCTTCATATACTTAGTATGGGCGGAGAAAAAATGGTCGTTTCAATGCCACAGAGATCCAGATTTTTTCTATATACTTGACGAAATCTTCCACACAATTTTAACATAGAAAACGAGCAACTCAAACCTTCATTAATTATATTCTTAAAGTTTACTTCTCTTAGTGTTCTTCCTTGGGATAATTACATTCGTTTTCTTCTAAGGGGCTAAAGTAATAGAAATTTATATGGTCTTCACACCACTACCACTGTTTTTTATTCTTTACTGTATAGAGTTGTTCGTTCTTGCATGGAGTACACGTCATACATTTGGAAGTAGGTCTACAATTCTACATGCACATCTCTTTTTGAAAAGGTGGAGTCTAGGGCTTTTCGTCACGCCAACTCTCTCTCTCTCTCTCTCTCCTCTCTCTCTCTCTTCTCTCTTCCTCTCTACTCTCTCGCCCTCTCTCCTCTCTCTTCTCTCTCTCTCTCTCTCTCCCTCTCTCTCTCTCTCTTCTCTCCAATCTCTTTCCAGTCGCCGAATTGTTTCAACACTTTCTTTATTCTTTCGTTATCACAATAGAAACTGCTCTTCTGAACATTCTAGTTACATACCTACTCCTTATGGGAGTGCTCCTACGACGCGGCTTTAAAAACAACAGTCACATCTTTGTTCTTTTTTTCTTTTCTTTTTGATCCAGCTTCCTGATCCCAGAAATAAACCGCTACGCACTATTCTTCCATGTACATACCAATAAAGTTCTGTTAACACTCCTCATCACTTTATTTACCCCATTTCCAATGACTTACGCACTCTCAAACCCTTTGACCATTTTATCTTAATAACTGGTATTCTTTGAAAGCTTCTTATCTAATAACAGAAATTTTACAGTCAGGTAATATATATATATAATATATATATATATATATATAGTAAATATATATATTTATATATATATTTATATATATATATAATATATGATATATTTATATATATATATATATATATAATAGAGAGGAGAGAGGAGAGAGAGAGAGAGAGGAGAGAGGTGGCCTATATATTTCATAAATATCATTTTATTAAAAGGAGGAATGACTTAAAATACAGATAGACATTAAGCAGAAAAAAAAGAACTTCTCTAAATAAATAAAAAAAAAAAACACGGCGTACTCACTACGCCTTTGCCCCGAGGGTTTGGTCTTTTAACTCTTGAATTAAGTAACGTTGTGACGACGAATCTCAGCTGGAGGAGGAGCCACATTATAATAAATAATCAATAATAATATAATATGAATAATAATATAATAAATAATATAATAACAATATAATAATTATAATAATAATAAAATAATAATAATAATAACAAAATAATAATAATAATAATAATAATAATAATAATAATAATAATAATAATAATAATAATAATAATAATAATAATAATAATAATAATAATAATAATACTAATGAATAATAATAATAATAATAATAATAATAATATAATAATAATAATCATTTATTTATAAGAACAATTTTTTTAAATATAAGTAATATTAATAATCAATAATAATCTAATAATATTAATACATAAAATAATAATATTAATAATAATAATAATAATAATAATAATAATAATAATAATAATAATAATAATAATAATAATAATAATAATAATAATAATAATAATAATAATAATAAGAAGAAGAAGAAAAAGAAGAAGAAGAAGAAGAAGAAGAAGAAGAAGAAGAAAAATAATTATTATTATTATTATTATTATTATTATTATTATTATTATTATTATTATTATTATTATTATTATTATTATTATTATTATTATTATTATTATTATTATTATTATATTATTAATTTTTATATTATTATTATTGTTAATTATTATTAATGGATTATTATTATTATTATTATTATAATTTAGTAATTATTAATTACATTAATTAATTAATTAAATTAATTATATTTAATTAATTAATTAATTAATTAATTAATTAATTAACTTAATTAATTAATTAAATTAATTAATTAATTAATTAATTAATTAATCGATTAATTTTAATCAATTAATTAATTAATTTGGGTGTCATTGAGAAAAAATGGAGTGCAAGAGAACAAAACAATGAAATTCAATCGGAAAGTATTGAAGATAAAATCTAAAAAGGTTCTTCAACAAAATCTAAAAAAAATATTATTTTTACATTAATTAAAAGATAAGCAATGTTTATTTCCAATTTTTTTACGTGTTTTTTAAAAATAACTTATTTCTATTCAAATTAAAAGGATTTGATGCATGACAACAAAAGCATTTCTTTCATTATATTTCCCATGTTTTGGCATAAGTCTTCCTTCATTATATTTTCCATGCTTTGACATAACTCTTGGTAAATTAGACTTGACAGTTGCCATTCATTTGTATCAAAGGAAGAGGCGAGTTTCGCTACTTTTTTTTATTATATAGTTGTTACTTCTTGGGTTTATCGTAAACCATTACCTGGTGCTTGGTACTCATAAAGATCTGCACGTATTGACGCTTTCTGCTCACCTTCTCCTCCTCCTTGTACCGATCTGCTAACATGGCCAATCAAATTCTATTAGTATTCTATCTATTTAGGCGCAATTAAAATTACCATCTCTCTTGATCATAATCAAAAAATTAATATATTTTCATAATTTCTTAAAAAAAGAACAGAATCCAAATTATTATTATTATTATTATTATTATTATTATTATTATTATTATTATTATTATTATTATTATTATTATTATTATTATTATTATTATTATTAATTATTATTATTATTTTTATTATTATTATTATTATTATTATTATTATTATTATTATTATTATTATTATTATTATTATTATTATTATTATTATTATTATTATTATTATTATTATAGTTTTTAAAATACAGAAATTTCATTTCAGCCACTTAAAAAATTTTCATTCTCTAATTCTAAAGTGCCTTTAATTAAATTTGGTCTTTTCATCAATATCTCTCGTAAATTACATTTTCTCACAAAATAAAATTGAAATAGTCGATAAACAGTTCCTCTGAATTAATATTCAAAGGAACTGGTTATCGACTGCTTCTACGATATCGTATATAATAATTTTTTCTGACGAATTCTGGATCGCTTTTCAAAGATATAATTTGAAAAACTGGAAATAATAAATCAATTTGTTTAACAAAATATGAAATGTTTAATGATTTGAATAGCTGCTAGTCGACTGTCCATGCATTGAGGTGGTAATGTAACAGCCTAATTTATCTTCCAATCAGAATTAATAATTAGATGTTTAAAAAAGAAACATCTGCTCCTGACGTATTTCGTTAGGGGCATGTGGAAACGGTCAATAATAATAATAATATAATAATAATAATAATAATATATAATAATAATAATAATATAATAATAATACTAATTAATAATAATGAATAATAAATAAATAATAAATAATAATAAATATTCGAATCCGTTTCCTTTAAAACTTTTAGTTTTACTTAAAATAGAAAACAAACATAACATAATAGTCTATAAAATGATGTATCGTAAGAGAATGATTTATAAACCAAATTTCGTAAACTGGTATAAAAAGGAACACAATATTCCAAATATATACACACCACGAGCACGCACACACTACAGCACTCAAGTCCACATCTCCAGTATTCACACAGGTGCTATATTTAGAGTTGGCACCAAGAAGACTTTTTAAATCATTCTGTTTTCCTAATGATTTAACCTTCTGTAATACATAAGTTAATAATAATTATATATATATTATATATATATATATATTTATTATATAATATATATATATATATTATATATATATATATATATATTTATATAATTATATATTATATATACTATATATATTATATATATATATATATATATATAATATATAATAACATATATATATATATATATATATATATATTATATTATAGTATATATATATATATATATTATATATATAATATATAATAAAACCCATCATGAAGACTCAAATGTGCAAATACCCAAGGGAGTCATCGTGTCCTCTCAGATTTAATATATACCGAAATGTATTATTATTCGGCGTGAGATATATTAATATATATTAATATATATTAATTATATTATATATATAATATAATATTAAATATATATATATATATTATATATATAATTATATATATATTATATATATTTATATATATGTATATATATATATATATTAGCCAGTGTAGTGTTAAAATACACAACTCTTGAAAGTATATATATTTATCATAAATTTATAGTTAATAAATTTATTTAAATTAAGATTGCCTTATAGTGTCAAAACAGAATAAAATTTTCGTCTCTCAGTGGTCAATGACTGCACAATTTAAATTCTTTACTATACTATGGTTTTCGCACCTTCAATTTCTATTTGATTATCTGTGAATAATAATATAATAAAGATAATAACTTATTAATAATTGTAATAATAAAATTTGACTAAATTGAAAAAAAATGTAAAAAAAAAATGATAAAATAAGAGAAACATTCGATATAATAATAATAATATAAATTAAATATAATAATAATAATTAATACAGATTATTTCATAATTATATAACTCGGTACTTAGTAATTTAGTATATAACATAATTTATGTAAATATTTTAGATTTCTATCATTTTCTCTTTCAACATTATTTTTTCATTCTACTTCTTTCTTCTTCTTCTTTGTTCTTTCTTTACTTCTTTCACTTACTTGTAATTAACTTTTATTTATTAGTATTATTTTATATTAATATAATTAGGAAAAATTTAATTAGTTATTTACATTATTATTATACAATAGAGTATTATTATTAATATTAATAATTATTTCTTTATTAATTATATTATTATAATATTTATTGAGGACTAAAAAATATCATTGCTTTAAAATATTTTAGTATATTCGTAGTATCAATAAGTTCAGTATATTAGTTTATTGTATTGTTAATTGATATATAGTTTGATTTGCTTTTAATTATATGTAATAAATGTTTTAAAACTATTCCTGATAGAATGTAGTTTTATTGAGCCGTATTTAACTAACTTGTCTATTTCCAGTCCTCACGACTGATAGCTCGCAGCTTCCTCGGGATAAAAAGAGCAGACATTTCTTGAGACGAAAGAACAATTATATCATCGATACATTGTTATTAATCAAAAAAGACATAAATAACCAAAGAGCACTAACCTCCCTTTCGTAACGCGAGCCCGTGGGACAACCATTGTTCCGTAACTTTTTTTTATTATATTTTCTCCTCACGTTTTCTGTTCAATAAAGTTAATTTCAAATACTCTAAATTATTTTAATTTTTACATTAATGAAATGTTTTTAATTTTAAATCAGGAATATATTAATGAGATAAATAAATTTAAAATAATATATTAATATAATAATGAATATAGATATTAATTTTAATTAAATACAGAGTTCCTTAATTCTCTCTACTAAATCGGTACGATGATTAAATATTAATCATAAGTTTAAGGTCTAAATATTAAAGTAAAATTATCATAAAATTAATTATAATTAAATATTTTTAATTTAACCCTTTAATTAATTTATTCTGCTTTCTTAATTTTTTTTAATTTATTTTAATGGTTAATTAAAATATTTATATAGTAATGTATATTATTATTATATTAATTATTATTCTTTTTTAAATTCTGCTGATCCTTCTTTTATGACGAACCTAAAATTTAAAGTAATATATTTATTATTTAATTATTATTATATTATTTAATTTATTTATAGCTGGGTGCGGTTTTTTTTTTTTATTCATTCTATTATTATTATTTATATTTTAATATCACTCGTTTCCTAACCTTATTATTATTATTATGTACTATTATTATTTTATTATTATTAGTTCATATTACTCTACCTTATTTACTTTAATTGTAATATGATAAACGATTTTATCATACATTTCAAAGTTTAGTTAAGATTAATAATATTCCAAAAGATTAACCTAGATATACTTCTATTAATTCTCCCACAAAATGATTAAGGAGGAAATAAAAATTAAAACTATTTTTTTTTCTTTTTTTTTCCTTTCTGTGGCACGTGTTAAAAAAGTGAGTCGTTTCATTTGCACATATAAGGTAATATTTAAAACACAAACTTTCTGACCTTTTAGATTTAACAGAAATACTCCCTAATAAGCCAAGCTTTCTGGTGCGAGAATGAGACTGCAAACAACAGACTGGACAAACTTCGGCAGACAATGATGACGTAACAGGTTTGATGATATGAACTAAGTGAACTATAACTGTGAGTCTCATATCACAAGGGGGATAAAATGAGTGTAAAATGAGAATGTTTTTATTTTATAGAATAGTCCTTTATTAGAACACTTTTTTCAATTTTTTATACTTTATATATTTTATACTTATTTTTTAATTTTATAGTTAAGATCTATTATGTATAATTTATGGTAAAAATAAATTCGTTTGTGAGAAACGACTTCACTTTTCGAATGAGATATTTATCTTTTCAAAACTTTTTATTTAGAAAAAAAGGAAAAATTAAATCGGTTGTGGTTATGAATGATAATTTTCTGATTTTTTTTTTTCACTCACTAATAAATGTCGCTTCTCTCGCGTAGTATAATTGCTGATACAAGTTAAATCATTGTTAATAATATATTGTATAAAGTTATAGGACACTATATGAAAGCATAAAAGTAATACGATCTTGATTAGATGAAAGGTGAGACGGAATAGATTTCAGTTACCTATGAGAACCATAGGACAATCAATCAATAATTATATGAGCTCATTTTCCATACCAGAATACAAAAAAAGGTTATGTCGCTAAAGAAAATCCTATCGATCCTTCTATCCCTTTATACTAATAATGACGAAAAGAGCTCACACTGAAGATAAGAGAGTCAAACTCTAGAAAAGAGAATGTTGCTGTTACTATAGCGCAAGACACGTAAAACAGCTTAAAAGCAACACACAACTCTAGGTTCATAAACTCGAAGAATAGAAAATATCAAGATAATCATAGCTATACAAAAAAACTCATATCCTGACGGCACTGTTTTTGTCTTGCGGTTGATACGATACAGAAAGATGAGCTTCGAAGAGGTTCCGAAATAGGAGTCGAAATCCATAAGCAGGTAACAAGATCAATGGGCCATACATACGAAGAAGCAAGTACATATCACAAACACGTCCCTTTTGCTATAGTGGCGCGCAATGTAGAGGAAATATTTTATATCATTAATTGGTGACCATTTATTATGATTGAGCTTTCTATTTTAATATAATATATATATTAATATTATATATATATATATATATTATATATCTATATAATTATATATATATATAATATTAATATTAAATATTAATATATTTATAATATATATTATATATATATATTATATATATTAAATATAATATTTATTTATTATATATATATTATAATATATTAATTTATATATTATATTAAAATAAATCATATACTATATATATATAATTACTATATTATATTTATACTATATCAAATTATGATACTTTATACTACAATATATATATACACTACTACAATATTACCTATATTATATTATTTATATATAATTATATATTATATATATATTAATATACTTATATATATCTATATATTTATATATATTAATTAACTATATATATCTATATTAATTACTATTAATATATATTATATTATATTAATTATATTAATATCTCATATATATATTATTATAATAATCTATATTTATATATATATATTATATACATATATCATATGATACTCATCTGATATATATACTATATATATAGGTATGATGCTTTTTGAACTGTTAAAATGAAGTTAACTCGTGCTACACATCTTTCGACACAGTATCATCCCTCCTCTTATCCTCTTCTCAAACATTTTCAAACTTAATTATTTATTAGATAGTATAACTACATTCACTATCGCTTAATACATCCTTGGCTCCTCTTTATCTAGGCAAGAAACGCCCCCCACCCACGGGAAGAAACTTTTTTGACTTTACGGTGTTGATAACTGGTCAAACTTGGGTTCAAACTTCTTTGATTTCTTTCAGAACTGATTACTGTTTTGGAGGAGGAAGTTAGCCCACTCAACAGTGTATTTCTGATACTCGGCGGAAGTTCTCTGGGAGATGACAAACGTAGGTATCCTTCTTCTGTTCTTTCGAAGAGCGTAATATTCTATTTCCCATCTTCTTCTTCCTTCTTTTTATTTTTTATTTTTCGCAACTAAACACCCATAATGGAAAGCATGATAATTAGACTCTCGCTGCTTCGCTCTCCCATAGCTCTGTTTCGTCCTCTACATAACGGAGCATAGTCTTCTAAGAATTACCTTGGTATTCAAATTCCACATACTCATGTTTCTTACATTTCATCACAGAACATGCAAATCTATATTTACCTTATCTTTTTTCTTTTTTTCATGTTCTTTCCGATGGCATTCTCCTAATGATGATTTCTTCTCTTAAAGCTGACAAACTTTTACGATAACTATTTTCTCAACACCTCTCTTCTGGAGATGTTATTCTCTGAGCTATTCCCGTAGAACACTTTCATGCTCTCTCACCTCCAGACAGGTTCTTCGCAGATCTCGCGAATTTGTACCTACAAATATGACAGTATTTTTCATAGACGAAGATGACTCGTATAGTATTTCGTGCTCTCACTGTTCAATTAAAAGATAGACTACTAGAAGGCGTTATGGTTCGACGCGCTAATCCCTCTTGTGGTTTTCAGAGCTAAGATGTATAGTCCCTGTGAAAGCTTAGAATGTTTTGCTGAGCTCTGCGCGCATATCAAAAGTTCCGTTAGGTCTCTGCACATAAATTTCAACCTTTCTTTCCTGCTGGATACGCACTTTTATTCTATCTCCCCTACAAATAAGGAAACCAACTCTCAGTCCTCTAACTGCCGTCCTATCTCGTTAATCTCTGCTTGAATAAGTTTTCTAATCAATCCTTAAGGGAGAGATTTGGAAACGTCCTTAAACTTCTAATATTATTATAGTTAGCCTATATGGCTTAAGCAAGAGATGGAATCAGCTCGAGACGACTGAAGAGAGAGAGAGAGAGAGAGAGAGAGAGAGAGAGAAGAAGATGAGAGAGAGAGATGAGAGAGAGAGAGATGCATAGATAAGAGAAATCGAGAGTAGAGAGAGTGAGCGATTGTATGAACTCAACTGTGAATGTATCAACTTGATCATCTTCTTTCCCTTCTCTCTGACTCATGATCCTCTGCTGTTCTTCGGCATTTTGGTGAGTTATTTGCTCAACATTCTGAAATATATCGACAGAGTCTGGCACGAATGTTTGATTTCAAAACTTTAATCTTTCGGAATTTATCCTTCTCTCTGTTTTCCTTTCAGATCGTTCTATGGAAGCTGTTGAAGATGGATACAGTTTATCCTTTAAATCTATTAACATTGATGTTCCTCAGGGTTCTGCAAAACCCCCAATCCCCAATCCCAATCCCAATTATTTTTCTACTTTTCAATAATGATCTCTCTATCAACTCATTAATCCTTTCATTTTACAAAGTAACCCACCCCCACTCAACGACAAACAGTTGGTGCCAGAAAGGTAACCTTACAGCAACAATTTTCTCACCTTCTCGAATTTCTGATTGGGGGAAGAGAAACATAGTTGTTTTCAATGCCACGAAAACTCCCTTCCTTTATCTGTCTACTAGACATAATCTTTCATAAAATTATAATGCCTTCTTTGAAAATACACAACTCAAATCTTCGTCAGTCCTAAATATATATATTTTCCGTATCCTTTTCTCGAGATCTTCCTTGCAAGGTTCACATCGTTTCTCTTACTAAACAAGCTTCAGAGGTTTGGGTTATATACTATAATACTATATATATATATATATTAGATAATATAGTATTATATATATATATATATATATATATATATATATATATATAATATTATATATATATATATATAATATATATATATATATATATATATATATATATATATAATATGTGTGTTGTGTGTGTGTGTGTGTTGTGTGTGTGTGTGTGTGTGTGTGTGTGTGTGGTGTGTGGTGTGTGTGTGTGGGTTTGTGTATGTGTGTATTAAAATATTAGACAGTTTTCTATCACTATAACTAACTTTTCTCGTATTATATACAAAGAATAATGGTTGTTACCAAAAGTTTTACCAATAAATTTTCTGGTCGCTGTCAACTGTTGTTAAGTGCTCATCACCTGAAAAGACTAACTAGTTCTTATTTTCGAAGTTCCCAGATCATTGATTTATTTCTATAACCCTGCTGAAAACTTTCTAACGTCAACAGTCCATAGAGATTAGAAAAACCAGTTACCGTCAAAAAATTTATTCCGATTCTTTTCAATAAAACCACACACACACACGCACACGCACGCACACATCTACACACACACACCCACACAACACAACACACACACACACACACACCAACCATATAATATATATATATTATATATATATTGATATATATATATATATATTATATATATATATATATATATAATAATATATATATAATATAATATATAATATATATATATATATATATATATTGTATGTAAATATATAACGATAAATGAAGTAAACAATGATTGTGTGTAATCAGCGGTAAAAGTAATATAAAATTGTAATGTAATAAATATTTCAACTTGCATTTTAACATAGAAGGCTCAAGTGCATGGCATGACAAAAGAACCACGTGACACGCCATTGAGTGACATTGAGAAATTGATATTATTACATTTGCCTATAATTACCGGTGATTATCATCATCATCTGATTAATTATATTTAACCCAAATATTATATATATATATATATATATATATATATATATACTATATATTATTATATATATTCTATAATACTATATATTATATATATATATATTATATATAATATATAATATATATTATATATATATAATATATATATAAATATATATATATATATATATTATATATAGGATGAACTGAATATTCGAATTTCCGATTAAAAAAAAATTTTGAATTCGCACTCGAACACATGCGATTGCGAATATAAGACAGTTCGGTGGAACTTGATAGAAAATTTGGCTACTTTTGTGATTCCGTCTCGAGGTCGCTGAAATAATTTGAGTCATACTGTTGAAGCAATTACCCAATGGCACCCTCATCCAATGTAATTTGGGATTACTTCTATATTGTTCTAAAATCTAAACGAAAAAACACAAAAGACTGAGAGTAAATTTGCAGAAATTACAATAATGGATGATCTTTTGTTTACTCACGTTGAAGTTCATGTTTTCTACGGTTAATGAAAGCAGCGGTCCCTTCCTACCCACTAGGTCAAATTAGAAACTACAGAGATATTATTATTATTTGTGAGAAAATATATGACTGTGTTAAAACTAAAATTTCAGATTTCATAACCAATATCAAACAATCATCCAAGTTCACTTTCTCCACCGACTAGTAGTCAATTACTCAATCAGCAGTTTCTTTGTTCTTTCTGACCATTCATGCCGTAGACAAGGATTTCAAACTCCAAATTTTGTGTTGTGCGCAGAACCACTCACTGAACGTCAGACGGGTGAATATCTCAGTGACATATTTAATGGAATGTTGGCTAAACAGAAACCCAACTTCAGATGACGTTCACTGTGTCTGAGGTGTGCAGGTGTAAATATAAAGAAAGCTCTGTTTCTTTCTAAAAGGAATAACACAAATTCAGTCAGTCATCAACTGCACTTAACATTAGAAATGGTGTGACATCTCAAACATTAGTCAGCAAAGTTCTCTCAAAATATAGGTCAATTGTGGCATACTTAAGTCATTCTACCATGGTTCAAAAAAACTAAAGAAAACAAAGGCCAGAATTAACGCTCCACAACATTCAGTAATACATGTGGTTACAACGCGCTGGAGCAGCACCTGCAAATAATGATAAGGATTCAAGAACTATCTGTATCTGATTGTGAAATAAATGATAAAATAAATGTCTTAAAATCCCAGGACAATATATTCTAAAAACAGTACAACTGTACTTCAACTCTTTGAAGATGTCACCATGGTAATCAGAAAATCCTCATCAATATCGGCCGTCATACCTCAAATAACCACTGTGAAGAGTATTAGTATCCTCAGACAATGACAGTCAAGGAATAAAAATAATGAGAGGGATGATATTTCCATTTCAGAGAGAGAGAGAGAGAGAAGAGAGGAGAAGAGAGAGAGAGAGAGAGAGAGGAGAGAAAGAGAGAAAGAGAGAGAGAGAGAGAGAGAGAGAGAGAGAGAGAGAGAGAGAGAGAGAGAGAGGAGAGAGAGAGGGGAGAAAAAGAGAAAGAGAAGAGAGAGAGAGAAGAGAGAGAGAGAGAAGAGAGAGAGAGAGAGAGAGAGAGAGCAACGACTTGTTTTCCATAGCTAAGTTTTTTACCCAAAACAAAAACAAAAAAACAAATGAAACAAAAAATTTCAGTTCTCAGTTTTCTATTCGGAGAAGGTTAAGTAGCGTGCGGCCGAAAAATGTGAAAGAAATTCAAAATGCAAACACTAAAATAGTTCAAGAAACAAAAGAAGCAAAACGTTGTTTCAAACTATCCAAAACCTCAGATGTCATTCCGACGTCAGGAATGAATTTATATTCAAGGATAGCGTCGGATGTGTGAATCAGACTGTGTGATAGGAATAAAAAAAAATCGATCCAGTTACGTTCAAAGAGAATGCATTACTATGAAGATTCCCCTTGCTTTCTTTCTTAACCTTTCTTACTTCCTTCCAGAACAATTTCCTATTCCTTGTAAGTCTTCTATCGTTGGTGAATACCAACTGTAAATTTTGATAAGTCTTTCCTACGTATGAATTTTTAACCTTCCTCTTCTTTCTCTCTATATATATTTGCCATACACCCTTTTCTTTCGAAATTCATACCTTGCATTCAACTTGCCGTTCAACTTCAATGCTCTTTTTTCTCTTTTCACCGCTTGCATACTCCTATTCCCTCTTCCTGATTGAATTCTTACTTCCTACTTTTAGCACACCCACATACTTCTCTTGCACTATCATCAATCGTTTGATTCATTTGGGTCCAGATTTGCTCATCATCTCCTTGTCCCACATGGATGACTCTTATTTACACAGTGCTCTCACATACTTTTCCTTGCAACCCTGTTCATTTACCCAGATATCATTTTAAACTTGTTTCAAATGTGCCACAAGTTTACCACGCCAAAGATGCAAAATTATTGCAAAATTGACTAGGCAAGCTTGCAAACTTGCTGCAAGTTCATATCAATTGTGCTAGCTGACAGTGGTCACAATTGCAACAGGTTTGCCTTGATACACTTGTGCAAGTTTTAAGTGAATTGAAAAATATATAAATGTGATTTTTACGCATTTTCATATGTACCTTCGTCGATGATTACACATTGCGTGCCAAACCACATTGCACGACGTCATGGCAGACACACCAATTCACCTAAGGAGGTTAACATTTGTTTAACCGTTCCGACGGTTATCGAACCCAGGTCAATTGAATAAAACCACAGCCTATTGACACTAGGCCACAATCACTTTGTATTTTCAAACATACATTATAGTTTATTTATATTTTAAAATAGAATTTGTGGGTTTGATTGTTTGCAGTGAATTAATTTAATATTAATATTGCTAATTAATACTAGTATATATATATATATAATATAATATAATAGTATATATATATATAATATTATATATATAGAGTATATATATATATATATATATATATTATATATATATATATATTATATATATATATATATATATATAATATATATATATACTATATATATATATAATATATATTATATATATATATACAATATTATATATATATATATATAATATATATACTATATATATATATATATATAATATATATATTATACTATTATATTCATATATATATATATATATATATATATTATATATATTATTATATATTATATATAACTATAGTATATATTATATATATATATATATTATATTATCTATCGTTTTAATCATGTTTTCGGTAATTATATATATATATATATATATATAATATATATATATATCTATATATGATTAATTATATTATAGTATATATACTATATATATAATATATATATATATATATATATATTATATATATATATATATATATATATATACAATATATATTATATACTAGTAGATAAGCGTAGAGGTCTACTCACACTACACTACTACTCACTCACTACCATGTGATTAGACTGGTACGGATATCTCGATGTGCTAGATTAATAGTCAATGTATAGAGTAATTAGTGTGGACATTGCTTTGATTCGAGAGCGCATAGACGAGA
Source organism: Trachelipus rathkii (assembly GCA_015478945.1). Lineage (NCBI taxonomy): Eukaryota > Metazoa > Arthropoda > Malacostraca > Isopoda > Trachelipodidae > Trachelipus > Trachelipus rathkii. Next base: position 13,396 of record JABUQX010079166.1, on the reverse strand, counting down.
TGATCTTCGAGTCATATAAGCTGGAGAGTGTACACTCGCGATCTGAGATGATTCATGATTGCGATATGTGACCTTCTATATATAGTAGGTATATACATATAACCCGCATCATTATAATCATAAAAGGTTTAATGTTCGATGATATAAGAAATGATGTCATAATGAGGATTTGTGGATGGGGTGGAATCACGTGTGAGTCAGAGGAAATGAAAGGGTCTGTAGATTGTCAACTAATAAAGATAAGATTGAGTGATGGTCTTAGCGTTAGTTGGGAGTATGATGATAGTAACGGAGTAAGTGATTGAGTAAGTGTCGGTTAGGGTCGGTGGATACATGGTATATGGTAGGTCGCTACAGAAGAGTGCGTCGGATCACGTTATGTAGTGTTAGTAGATCTCGTCAGGCACTCGCGTTAGTGGATAGTGGCAGCTACGGTGAGTGATGTGCGCAATGAGTAGCGAGGTGAAGTTGTAGTAGAATGTGAGATAAGAGTGAGCGGTAGATGCGGTAGTGAGTGCCGACTCATGAGTATCATGCGGTGAGTGATGGCATGGTTGTAATGAGAAGGTGGTACGAGCGTGAGTAGCGAGTAGGTCGCTGCGATTGTAGCGACTAGGTATCCTGAGATAGTGGATTGAATCAGTGCGTTATACTTATATGCTGTTGAGTTAGTTTAGCATGTTGACGGATCTAGAGATCGGAGTCGAGCGACGGGAGAAGAGGATAGATGTAGTGTAGGCGGTATATATGTACTAGCGCTAGATGAGAGGTGCTATTAAATGTAGGTGAGGAGCGAAGGACGAGTAGTACTATTTATCATAGCCTAGTCATCATCAGTTGAAGTATTGATCTGAGTTGAGTGGATGAGTGATCAGTTCTGTAGTGTCTCGACGGGGGAGGTTGGAGCGTAGCATCTGGGGCGAAAGTATTGGAGGGGTGACTGTATGAGGAAGGTATGTAATGATGATTATGGATATAGCGCGTAGGAGCGATACGTAGATCAGGTAGAGGTGCTTGACGTACATGAGTTAGAGGTGCTGATGTGAGATGAGCATTGTCGTTAGGTGTGAGATGACACATGCGGGTCGATAGAGGGGCTCTGCTTCGATCAGTTAGATATTGTCAACGTAGGTAGCTAGTAGTTGGGGGCGCATGCGGAGGATCTCAGATAGTATATATGAACTAGTGTCATGGAGAAGATTAACAGGAAAGATAGCTGACTGTGGAATTGGATGTATGGATAACGAGATAGAGTGTAGACGTGTACTTAGGAGTGATGAAAGGGCTGAGCGTCAAGAGTGATAGGAGTCACATGTGCGCTGGCTCGGTCGGATACGAGGTGAGTACTGAGTTAGATAGAGATATGGTGGTGATTAAGTAGTTAGTGTGTTAAGATGCGCTTTAGGTGTGAAGTCAGTGAGAATAGCAGGGGATGGAAGATGACATGTAGTGAATATGATTCGTAGCGTGCTGAGATAGTGCTGTTGTGTATATATAATATATATATATATATATGTATAGTGGTGACGCAGAGTATGACGTCTAATGCTCTAGTTGATAGATACTGATAGTGACGTAGAAGTGAGCGTTACGATAAGCGCTTAACTCCTGTAGCTCAGCTCAAGTCGCGTTATTGAGAGGTAATACGTACTCGTCGTATGAGGAGGTGAGATCGGTTATATCTGAATTACATGTAGTCAGTCGCATAGCGTGGAGATCGTGATCATAGTGGGATGAGGGTTGAGATCACGATGTGATATGAGTATATGGATGCTGACCTGTGCAAGTCAGTAGATGATGAGCTCTACAGAGATAATCAGCACTAGTTATAGAGATATGATGGGATACGTGAGTACTCAGTATAGCTATAGATGTAGCGAGTCGCGCGGACAATATGACAGTTGATGATGTGAAGAGGTAGTATGAGAATAATATATGCACCTGTAAGGTAGAGTCAGGATTCTATCGCAGAGCTCGATTGTAGAGCTAGCAGAGATAAGTGACGAGGTGTATCGGTAAGACGTTAGAGAGCTGAGTAACTATAAGTATATTATATATATAGTATATATATATATTTATATATATATATATAGACGTGCAGAGATAATATTGTGACTAGGTGATAGTATATTAGAGAGTATGAGTGTATATGTATATTCTTAGGTTAGTTAGAATATCTTATGAGAAGCTGGAGAAGAGTAGGCGATAGATGTGGTGTGAATTCGAGAGAGGTTCGTGATCTGATAGCGAAGTTTAGTGCGGTCTCAGAACTTGTGTATGTGTATAGAACGAGATTGAGATAGTGAGAAGACTGCATTCGATCTGGACAGTGTTACAGAGAGACGACGTGAGTGCGCTTGGGTAATGTTGATGCAGACTAGCTGTAGGTAGATAGTCTACGCCATTGATCGGTGTGCTTGGTCTATATTTTTTTTTCGCAGAAGTATATTGGAGCGCGTGCTATGAGACTATTTACCTTGATGATTTTGGTATGTAGAATGGACAACATAATCTGTATGAATGATTTTAATTCGAGATCTCGTTAGTCGATCTCGCTAAAACGTGAGATTAAGTACTCTTCGGATGTGTGAGCATTATAAGTCAATCATAGAATTACGGTGCTATTACTTCGACAGATTCCTTTCTCCTAGGCAAGCGTTATACACTAGGTCGTACTCGTATTCGTGGTGGAGATGAAGGAGTGTACGTGAGTTGTGTTCGAATAAGAGTGTAATTATCACTTACCAGCTAGCGGACACATTCATATCTTACTGTTAGACATATAAAGCAGATACAACTACACTTATACACATGACGGCATTTCTGATTTTCTTGTCTGTAACGCAGAAGTACCGTGTTAAGACCCGATCCTTTTGTGATACTGATCAGCGTACTTTAGTCAGATTAGAGCCGGGAGAGTGGTCGCGCGGGGTGGGACGGAGACAAGGAATCCGGAAGTAGAAGATGGAAGATAGAAGAGAGGCGGTCGTAATGGGAGTCGAACTCAGTGTATAGCTAAGGAGAGCACAGAGATAGACGGCTGGGAATCTCGTAGATGCGCGGAGAAGGCGAGCGCGGAGATTGCAGGAGGATGATTATATATAAAAATATAACAGGAGAATTATAGAGAGGGGTGCGGATTAGTTAGAGACGGTATAGTCACAGAATATAGTTCTTGGGAGGAGCGCCGGACTGAGTCGCGGAGAGGCGTAGGGTAGTTAGCGGAACGGTGTCGAGTGGAACGGCGGTTGTCGTTAGCGCTAATCCAACGCTGTCGATAGTAGTGCGAGCAACGCGAATTATTAAAGTCAATATTATCGAGTCTCTCCATAAAGGTCGTGCACTATAGTCTGATCAGTTATTGTTAGAAGGAGGACCAGTATGGATTCATTGAAGCGCACAATCCTTCTTTAATTTTTCTCAAGATATTGAAATTTAACATCAGTTCGCTTCAGATGGTTCCGAAGTCTCGCCTGCGCTGCATGATTCTCCCCCTCTAAAATGGACGCATATGCTACTTACAGGAAGGAGGGCGACAACATATACGTTAAGATCTCTTCACATATCAAACTCCACAAAGCTCTTGCAGCAGCCAAATCATCATTGCATAATGCAACTCTCTCACTCTCATTCTTTCCCACTCTAGCTCACACACATTTTCACCCACACCACTCTAGGAACTGTAGTGCTTACGATACGACGACTTCCGTTACTAGTGTTTGCATTAGCGTCAAATTGAAACAAAGAGTCATATATTTGATAGTAGGCTTTGCAAATGGTACATCCGTATACTCTATCATGATACCGTGTTGCAGATGGGTAGCCTTACGAGTATCTATGTATTCTAGTATACTAAATGTCGATGAGTATGGATATCGCATGTAGATACGTTTAACTGCTCGTGTGACGTGTATGATATACTACCGTGTATAGGTCTGCAGAAGGTGTAACGGTAGTCTGAGTAGCTGGGGTATGATATATAGCGTAGGTGAGTGAGTGGGATGAGGTTAGAGGTAGACACGGACGTACGAGGTGTACGAGACGGGACATTAGCGTTCCGAATAGTATATACAGTGAGAAGTATGATGAAGGTTGAGATGGTGAGAGAGGGTGAGCGATGCTACCGCAGCAGGCCGCTAAGGCGTCTGATGCCTCATCATGGATGATGAGAATGAGAGGAAGACGATAGAGTAGTCGGTAGAGGCGCGAATTACTGTCGATCTAGGTATGATGTAGCTATTAGGTATAGAGTGTGCGAGTCGATTGATGATACGCAATGTTAGTAAGCAATAGATAGTAGCTAGATAATTATATGAAGTATGGGGTGTCGTGATAGATAGATTCGACGTAATTAGTTGTCATAGGACGCTAGTCTAGCACTTGTGATGATAGCGGACGGTATACGACTCTGAGGTACAGAGAGACAGGATATGCTGGAGCATAAAACGAATGCGACACGAGATACGTAGTATTCTATTCTCATAAGTAAGCACGAAAAGGAGGTACAGAGTGATGAGTGAGTGCACATCTCGAGCACATACAGGTAGGGATGAGCGCTCAGGATTGACAGCTCCGAAGATCTCCTTCAGTCGTAGAGGCTATATACGAAGAGATCGCAGATGAGGTGGACAGAGAGTCGGCGGATATGTTGAGACAGTGCAGGTGCAGTAATATATATAATTATATATATACTATATAATATATGATTACTATATATATAAGTATATATATATAATATATAATTATAGGTAGTAATAAGTATATAATTAATGTCAGCGAGTGAGACATAGTAGGATGATAGGTGACTAGCATATCACAAAGAGCGAGCGTCGTACGTCAGGAGGAGTGTGGTATCGTGTAGTGTGTGATATGATAAAATCGATGTAGGCGAGTGGGTGTAGTCACGCTGCAAAAGAGGAGTAGCGGAAGAGAGTGCAGTAGCTGCGGAGAGGTGCGAGTACGCGTAATCAGTACCGAGATAGATGTATTATGTCCAGAGAGTGTTGTGGTGTAGTATATAGCAGAGTACTCTCTAGTGTGTGTGGTGTGTATATTCGTAGAGTGTTGAGAATATAGGTGATATAGTGATATCAGAAAAAGAATAAGTAGATAATAAATATATATATATTCAGTTAGTAAGGTATTAGTATAGAAGATTAAAGTCAAATAAGTAAACACAGAACAAAAAAACGTAAGGTGAGGTTATTTAAGTTGGCGTTAGGAATTATAGATTTTAAAAACTTATACTTGGGCAACTTAATCTTTATGCTTATTGGTTAAAAAAAAAATTGGCAACTTTAATCTTATGGGCTTATTGGTTAACGAAAAAAAAAAAACTAAGTGGGAAAAATACAAAAGGTATTTTAGTTAAAAAAAACTTTCGGTGAAATGAGTACTGAATAGCCTATATAAATATATATAACATATAAAAAAAATAATTTATATAAATTATATAGTATATATATATTATATTTACTATTAATAATATATAATTATATATATAAGTATATATATATATAGTTAATATATATATATATATATATATTATATATATAATATAAAACTCTTTGCCATTTTTTTTTTTATTTTTTTTTTTTTTTTTTTTTTTTTTAATGTGCTTTCTCTATGCAGGGGGTAACACGGGGGGAACACAGGATAATTCGAAACTTTAAGGGCGGCTATGCCAAACAGCGCCACCAACGTGGTTGCAAGTCGTTTTGAATCTTTCCCAGGTTAGAAATTAACCCAACTGCTACGCAGGAGGATCTTGAACAGCGTCTCTCGTATGAGAGGTGGCGACTCAACTCATGCGCTATATATATATATATTATATATAGTATATATATATTATCTATATATAATATATATATATATATTATATATATATATAGTATATATTTATACTATATATATATATATATATATATTAATATATATTATATAATATATATATTATTATTATATATACTGTAGAAAGTGACACGATATTATAAAGAAGTGATTGTCTTAGAAAAAAATCCAGAGTATTGTTCTGTCGATCAGTGACATATTCATAGAAATATCTATTCTCTCTAGTCTGTCTATCAGTTCATGACGAATTTATTTTAAAAAAAAAATGAAAATAGAATCTATTTTTGCGGCCAGTGAAAACGTTAGAATTATTTTATTATATGAAAATTATATATTTTTTCTATGACATCTGATGACGCCAAAATTGGTAATTAATTTTAAAACTAAATATTACTACTACTACCACTACTATAACTACTACCATTACTACTACCACTACTGCTAATAACGACTAATACTAAAGTTATTACTGCAACATATAATAATAATAATAATAATAATAATAATAATAATAATAATAATAATAATAATAATAATAATAATAATAATAATAATAATAATAATAATAATAATATAATAATAATAATAATAATAATAACAATAATAATAATAATAATATTTTAGTAACTGCTTGGCACGTATCTGGCAACCTCTTTTTTTTTTTTTTCAGTTCAATGCATTCCGATGAACAGAACCGTCTTTTATCATTCATTGGTGTACTTACGATAGGCAAACGAATGTTATATAGGAATTTTATAAAACCAAAGAAAACGAAGAAGGCACGGTACAATAGAAAAAGTAAAGATTTTGTAAGTAAATTTATATATTTTAAACATATATTTTCAAATGGTTTAAATTTTTTGTTTTAAAACACTTTTTTTTTTTTTTTTTTTTTTATATTTAGCGTACGTAAATTTGTACAATGCATTTCCTCTCTCTCTTCGTATAATTTTGTATAATTAAAATGGGCTTGAAAATGTGCAGGCGCCGTTTCGTAAAATATACATAAACAAGTAAAAAAATATCAATAATCATAATATGATAATAATAATAATAATAATGTTATAATTAATAATAATCTGTTAATAGTAAGAACTAAAAAAATAATAAATAATAATGTAATAAATTGTTTTATTCGCAATTCAGAATAAGTGTATCCATATACACAGTATGTTATTATTAATATATATTATATATATATATATATATATATTAGCTATACTATATATATATTATATATATATATATATATATATATATATATAATATAGTATTACTACTATAATATAGTGGTATAGGGCGTAGTGTGAAAAAGAGAATTGAAAGCTGTGTAAAATTAGTCTTTAATTACAAAATGCAAATTTGACTTATTAAAGTTGCATTTGTAGATTTGGTTCTCTCACTAAATTCTGAAGTACTCAATTTAACAAGTAAGTGTATAAGGAACTTTTCGACTTATTTAAATGTAACGAAGATATACAACACAACATCCACAACATACATAAATATAATATATTCTAAAGCACAATTGATCAAAATATTTTCTCTATATATATATATATATATATATTATAATAATATATATATATATATGATATATATATATATATATATATATATATATATATTATATATATTATATATATATGATATATATATATTATTTATATATTCCCCGCCCTGTTTTTTTTTTTGGGGGGGGTTATTTTTATTTTTTTTTATTTTTTGTAGAAAAAAAATGTCTTTAATTCTAGTTAGACAAGGGCAAAAAACCACTATCAGTCTGTAGATGTTGGTCAGTTTACCTCTGCACTTGTTCTAATTTTTTTCCTCCATATTTCTACATGGCCGTCTTCTTGTTTCAGATTTAATGGAGCTCAGTTTAATATCTTACCATTAATACATATTCTTCTGTATATATGGCTGTCTTCGCTCGATTCCTCTGTTGCACTTGCATGCCATTAATTTTGTTAATTTTGCTTGCAAATATTAACAGATATTCTTTTATTCAATGTGTTATTCAAGCATTTATCTACAAGTTATGTTATTATTTGTTCTTGGTATTTTTCATTCTTCTTGCTAACTAAGGGTCTAAATCTCACACACATAAACATTGAAGATAACGCACTGTTAAAAAAAATGTTTTACTTTAAGCCACTGAATTATATGTTCTACGTTTCCAGAGAACGGCATACCCAATCAATCACATTGCCCGGTTTTATTTTTTCTACTATTTATTTTATTTGTAGCTACCATTTGTACAATATCGCTATCCAGGACAAGCCGTATTTACTTGCAACTTGTTTTAGATGGAGTGTGAGTTTTATTTCTTGTGAAGTTATGTGCTTTATTAAACATTTTCTTTGTTAATAATCCTATTCTTCTTTTTTGAAACGTTAAGAATTTAACTTTTCTATGTCTAGTGGGGAGATGAAATGGATAGATTTAAGAGATTATAAAGATACTCAGGTTTAATATCTACAGATTTTTACTCAACGTCTACATTGTTTTATGCATGATCGAGATGTTGCTCTCGCTCCGAAGGA